>CAUYON010096953.1:0-40444 GCA_963573935.1 Arctocebus calabarensis
AGTATCTCAAGAATGGAAGAAAAGTATCCAATGTACTCAGCCCTAATATGAAGCTAATTTATAGCTTTCATATAAAGGCTAAAACCCAATTATAGCACAAGAATACAGGGAAAAGGGAAAGGGAGGGGAGGGGAGGAGGGAAGATGGGTGGAGGAAAGGCAATTAGTGGGATCACACCTACGGTGCATCTTAACAGGGTACTGGTGAAAATTATTAAATGTAGAGTATCAGTGTCTTTATATAGTGATGAAGAAAATGCTATGAAGGCTATCTCTAACAGTACGATCAAAATATTTCTGATTGTATATGAAGCTCATTCTGCCATATGATTGCACCAATGTACGCAATTATGATTTAAGAAAATTATTTTAAAAAATTAAATCCTATAGAATCTGGGGATTTATGTACCTAGAAAATAAGCATTTTATATTCCATATTATAGCAAGATTTAAGGATAAAGTAAAGGGACTTCTTTCAGAATACAGTGTATTTTTACCATTAGAATTGCTTCTATTACAGAACTTGGACCTCATTAATAGTCAGAACTCTGTTCAAAATCTACTCTTGTAGCCTTCCAACAGAACAGATAGGAAACTTCAAGAATTGTTTCAGTCCATCCTAGTTAAGGAATTATCATAATGGAAGAGATCCTAAAACAATGAGCAACTTCAGAGTCACAAAAAACTTTCATGTTCTTGTTATTTTGAAAGAGCTGCTTCCTAGGATGCAATAAGAATTTAAACCTGCTCTGTGAAAATATTTCTTCCTGAAATAAAGTAGAAAAGAAGGATTTCTTCCTGACCACCAGGGAAATCCAAAGCAAGTCTCAACAATACTTTGGTCACTCTTGGTTAGTGAAAAGATCTTCTGTTCACTTCGAAAGTAGTAAGAACTTACATAGAAAGTAACTGCAGTTCACTGCTCTGTAATGGCAGAACTTCAGTAGAAGCCCCTCCATTATCTCTGCTTTGGCCACATTAGAGCCTTCATTTGTACTAGGAAGGAAAACATGATTTCTTTTCTTTGGTTTCCATAATTTTCCCTTCTTATCCTCCTTTTTGATTCATTTAAGCAGGACAAAGAAGATGTAGGGGGAAGAAATGGCCTTATTTGAAAATACCATGGTAGGTATCTGGCTGGGCTTACCTATGCATAAAGTGCTATTTCTTGGAGCTAGTTTGGTGGGTTCTTTAGAGATCTGAGCCATAGCATCAGGATTAGGATTTCTTTACCTGCAATTCCCTTGAGATGAGTAAATGTACTTCTTTCATTTAGGAGCCCACCTCAGCCCTTGGGCATCCATCACTGCAACTTCAGGTTCTTTTTGTTGAGTTTTCTTCGCCATTAAGCCTGTTCCCTTCAGTGGCCCTACTGAGTAGGATACAACAGATTCCCTACTGGCTCACTAAGCGATGTCCATGAGTAATGTTCATGTGTCCTTTGTTGTAACAAATTCTGTTGCATAAGTGGCCCCTGGAATAGCAATGTCTCTTTGCCTGGCCATTGGCCATCAGCCTGCCATGTTCTCCTCCTGAAGATTTCTCAGGTATTGTCAAATCCCAGTTTACTGACTACCTTGACCATAGCCACCAAGTTCCAAAAGACACATCAAACTTTCCGAGATACTTCATTAAAGTTGCTTTCCAATGCACTTGAGATAAGGGGAAATTAGCCTTCTACCTTGGAGGTATGTACAAATCACATCATATCCCAACTCTCACAAAACTTCTCTTCTAATTATCAATTTCCTTGGACTTTTCTTGCCTTTCTGACAGCCTGGAGTAGATAATTAATTCGGAGCCAAAAAAGCAGTTCTCAGTGCTCTTCTTATCAAACCTGGCCTAAGTAAATAAAGAAATTGAATGTCAACAGGCTCTCAGTATTTGATAGGCTTGTGAATAGTGAACTAAGATAAAGCACCCATTAAATAACTTAGTGCCCTATATCTTTTAGAATGATTTTCTATATTGTGAGCATTTGCCAAATGGTGGTAAGGACTTCATTGAATTCTCCAGAATTTTAAGGAAGAATTTGAAGCCTCATTTTTATTGTGAAGTGGGAGAGTGGATTAAAGGAGCTGTGCTAAAGGACATGAAGGATGTCCTTTCGTGCAGACCACTGCGCACCTTCTCCCTGGACACCTCTGGGAAGAAGGCAGCTCAAGTCCCTTGCAAGTCTGTCTTTGGGAATACTGATTATCCATGAAAGAAATGTCTTCAATATCGCCAATATCAAGAATATTGCCTCTATTTCATGCTGTTTTTTAGAAGTAAATTTGGAGGAAAGCATTTGTTGTTCAGAGTGTGTTCTCAAAGGAGGACGTGTGTAAGATTTTTATAAAATGTAGACTGGTGAGTGCAAATTAATACACATCTTTTTTTTTTTTCCCTCCCAGCACCAAGGAAAAATTGGAGTTAAGTTTAATGTTGGGACAGATGACATTGCCATTGAAGAGTCCAATGCAATCATCAATGATGGAAAATACCACGTAGTTCGTTTCACGAGGAGTGGTGGCAATGCCACGTTACAGGTGGACAGCTGGCCAGTTATCGAGCGCTACCCTGCAGGTAAGCAAGTGAATGTGTATCTGGGGGAGATTTTATGAAAAACAAACTGGAAAAAATTTTGCGTCTGTTTCGCCAAATTGTGATATTCTGAGAAACCATCGAGTATTTATATTGGACTTTAAAGTCATGTGATTGTAATATTGTCCTAAACTGTTCTTGCCACAGTGTACAAATGGCATTTTATAGGAGAACTTGAAGGCACACGATATCGTTTGCAAAATTCAGGACATCAGTGAAACCAGAAAAATGCACACACAAAAAGCACAACATGCCAAAGCTCTTTTTACTGGATCTTTGCATTTGAACAAAGGAAAGGCTTTGTCAAAAGTAACCAAGTTAAAAGTTAAAACGAAGGGAGAGACTATTATAACACTTTATTTTTTTTTCTGAGCAAAAATAAGGCCTGACCATTCTCTTGATGGATGGTGATGAACAGTTGAACCTCAGGACAAGTGCAGAAGAACCCTGGACAAGTAGAGAAATAGTTTTAAAGAATAGTATTGTAAATCAGCATTTATGAACATGTAAGGAAAAGACGTTTGTTTTCACTTTCATAATCATGGAGTTTGATAAAGATTTTGTGCCACTAGTACTACTGAAGTGTATAAAATGAAGGTCAAGTTATTATTAATAAGATAAAAACTATAATGTTTATTGTTAATGAGTTTTGTCAATATCATATTAATGAAATTAAATTTGTAGCTAGGATACTGAAACCAGTGTGGTGGTTGCATTTAATTCTCAATTAAAATAGGCTTTTTAAAGTAAAATATTAATTAATCATCTTCCTTACTATATTTTAGTACAAAATAAATTACTAAAAGCATGAGTGTTATTTCTCTCCATTCTCTTTCAGATAGAACTATTTTTGACACAGTACACAATTTATAACTCGGTGTAAGGAAAAAGTATAAAATAAATTTTTATTTTGCACAATAAAATGATTATATATATGTGTGTATATATATATTAGAATTATCTGAGTTTTTTGGAAGAAGCCATTTAATGAAATAACTAATTTATTAATTAAATACCAAATTTCACTAGTGCTGACTCCTAATTGAGGAATAGCTGTGATACCCTCTGAAGCTTTTGTGATTTATAAAATTTTAAATCTTCAAGCCTCAGTCCAAACCTATGCTATAACCCTAGTGTTCTACAAATATTTGCTGAATTAAATGTGATTTAAAAAAAAAAAAAACCTGTATAACAAAATTCAGAAGCAAGCAAACTGATAATATGTCCAGAGTCTATTATAATACTGGCAAACAGAAGGCACTCAAATATTTGCTGAATTGGTGCCCTGGAAACTATCACAATTTTATACTACAATTATGTGAAGCCTCTAGAATAAGGTGAAATAATGGTGGAAGCAAAGTAACTTAAATACACACGTGCCCTACATAGTCCCTGCTTATCCCTTATTGCAGTCTCGGAAATCCTAGTATGGTAACTACAACTTCTGGAGAATTACAGAAAAGTAAATTAGAAACTTTTCTAAAATATGGACTGATCAATACCTGTTTGCTGAAAGGAAGTTGTTGCCCTGGATATGCTGAAAGGTACACAGAAGGGTAAGGTCCAGGCTTTACCCAAGAGATGTTGTCATCTGTGGATAATGGCACTGAACATGTAATCCTATTACTGTTACAATATGGCAGTTGCCTCTTGAAGATTAGCTTTACAGTTAATTCTTTAAAATGATCCTTATTTAGTAACTTTTTACTCTTATCAGCATTTTCCAAATTGATACACTTAAGAACTCTGTTAATTCAGTTTATTTATACCTGTACGGAGCAAAGGAAAGTACTCTACTCAAGGTGGGGAAATTCTGGGTTAAACTATGTTAAAAATATCTATATTTGGACTTAATTTTATTAATATGCATAATGAATCTCTAAAGGAGGCATATAAGACACATTACCCAAGCATAGATTATTAAAACAGCTTTTTAATGTATCATTTTGTTTTAGTAAATATTTTGTTTTTGAAATTTTCAACATCTCCCAATTTTGCTATATTTTATTTCACTGTGCACCTGACAGGTACTGTATATTAGGTATAGGTCAAGAAACATATGTTCCCTGTCTTCCTTTACCAGGCTGAGCTAATATCCAATTTGAATATTGATAGCTCAGATTGGAGCAGTATTAATTAATGATTTGATGGAAAAATTGAAGATAATTTTCAAGATTAATATTTATTGCATCTCTCTTACTAATCAAATAGATGTTCAGAATAAGAAATACAATACAAAAGATACTTTAAAAAATCAGAGGCAACTAGCATCTTAATAATTAAGATGCAAGTTCTTAGAAATAGTTATTTTAAAGACGTTTAATATTCAGTGGAAGATTCTAAGCGCCCTTTACCCAGATATATTTTAATGTGCTAATTCATAAATCAAGATAGGGCAAAGTTACAATTATTCTTAAATATATAAGCAAGGAAAAACAGAATTTATTGTTAAGAGTTTTGGAGCTAATATGAGGATTTTCTATATAATAAATACAAAAGTTAATGATCAAAAGTTGATATGTAATGATAAAAAATTCTTTAACATAAATATAAAAATTTAAACAACTCAGGGAGTCACCACTGTTGTCATTGAATGTCTCATTAATCATCTGTCCTGTCTGCATTTCAACCTGTTGCTTAAGTAGGAAATAAGCCATGAAAATTTCAAGTACCTTTTTCTCTTGGAAAAACATTTCTTGCAGCTGTGCCATAACAGAGGAATACAAATTTTAAAATGTGTGTCATCTAGATTAAAGCTTATTTAACAAAGTGACTTTAAATATAAATTCAATAGCAAAGATTATCAGTATATATCAGGTTGTTGTATGGCTATTTTTTATTAAAACTTTTTTTTGCTTATTATTCATTAAAAAAGCAAATGCTTTTACCACCAAATCCTATAATCAGAGAAGCAGGAACTAGCAGACAATATTTTGTTCCTTTTAAAGTGCCTGCACTGCAAAATATAGGTAATAAGAGTTGAAATTAGTAATTAAGTACAGCACTTAACCTTGTATTATAGGGCCTGTGGTAAGTGCTTTTATATGAAGCAATTCATCTGATAGCAACACTATACCTTTAATGAAAAGCACCTAAAGCATTGACCAGTAGTATTACCCTGTAATTGTCTGGAAGGCTTTCATAGAGAAACTAATTAGTAGAGGTAGATTTTATGCTCTTTTAGAGTATATGAAATATTTCTATAACTCTATAATTCACATTTTAGAATTAATATTGAATTTTCTGAGCAGCAGTCATAGTCTCTATTATTTTCCATGCATGGAACAGAGTACAGAAATAATATTTTGCAAACCATTTAAAGTTGAAAAGCATACTTCTTGGTGCTTTTCAGGTAAAGCTCTAGAATATAATGCATCATTAATCTCTGATTTGTCCCTAATTACAGTTACGTAGCAAAATTTTCTCTCTCAACAATAGACTTGCTCTTCTTATAACATTAATTCACATAGCCTAACATCATCTTGCTAGCCCAGACTAAAAATTGCTTCAGATAAATTTCAGTTACCTTTGTGGATAAACCTTTGAATTTATTTGCCTTCCACAGAGTATCAAAAGATATCTTGTACATTCTACACAAGGTCAAATATTCACTTTATTCCCAAGTTAACACATCAAATCAAGACATATTTAAAGGAAATGTACTACATGAAAGGAACATGCTAGGCTTGTGGTGTGGTCATAGAGATAGGTAAAAAAAAATACAATGTTCAAGACTAATACCTGGGAAAGTACAAGATTTATCATATCATATTTGCCTCATTTCTTAATATGATGTAAAAAGTAAATATGTTCCAAAAAGGAAGAGACCATTTTGGGTCTTTTCAAGCATGGATTTGCTTAGGTAGAATTACCAGGAAAAGATATTGACAGAAAATGTTTAGGAAGCTATTAAGCAGTCCAGGTATGAAAGGATAAAGAACTAAAGTGTACTAAAGTAGGGTGTGAGAGATAAAGAGGATGCATGCAGAATTTATTGGTGAACAACTGAATACTAGGAAAGACAGTCTCATGTTTCTTGGGTTCTTTCTCTCCCCCTCCCCTTTCCTCCTCCTCCCAACTTCTCTCCCTCCTTCCTCCTCCCCCTCCTACTCCCGCTCCTTCCCTCACTTTCTTCCTGTCCTTCTCCTTTCCCTCCTCCTCTTCCTCACCTTCTTTCTCTTCTTTGTACCTCTTCATCTCTCTCTTTACCATCAGCTACACGAGGTTCTAATGCTGCTGTATATCACAAGATGGCACTAGGTACCCAGTGGTCATAAGAAAAACTAGAGAAATGAAAGACATGGCTCAAGCTAGCTGAGAGATTAGTCTTATTGAGAGACAAAAAGGATATTTAGTGAAGTATCTCAAGAATGGAAGAAAAAGTATCCAATGTACTCAATACTTTGATGAAACCAATTTAGAATTATTCACATTTTCTTATGAAAGGTAGATTACAACTATAGCCTAGGATGAAGGAGAGAAGTAGACGGGGATGGGAGAGGAGGGGGAAGTTTCAATAGAGGGACAGTAAATGGTGGGACCACACCTATGGAACATATTGTGAGTGTACAAGTCAAATCTACCAGGTATAGAACATAAATGTCCTATCACAATAATTAAGCAAATGAGGTGAAAGCTATATTAATTAGTTTGATGTAACCATTCCCAACTGTATTAAAAAAACAATATATTGTACCCCACAAAAGCATAAATGTATTCATGATCTATGTGTATGTGATTTAATAAAAGGTAAAAGAGAGAGACAAAAAGGATCCAGCAATTTGTAAAAATGTTAAACAAAATGAATTAACAGTCAAAATTTGTTATACAGAGCTTAATTGCTATTAGAGTTTCAAGAAAGGAGAAAATGGTGGTCTGGAGTAGTGTGCCATGGTATACATATCCTTTAGGGATAAGACCTTTTGAAAGCATGAATAGACTAAGTGAAAAGTCCCAAGAGATAGTGTAAATATTTTTTTTGCATGACCATGCAATTTTGCTAGAAGACCTTATGATATTAGCTCTAAAACTTAAATGTGTGTTCATCACAGAAAATTGGTAAAATATTTTAGGGGTCTGGAAAACCATATTGATTATTTATCTTCAAATTCAATATGTTTATTTTGGATTGATTATTTTTAATATAAGTAATCACCAATTTATCAATTATCTATTTAAGCCACTCTATTATTTAGAGAATACAATTTTGGCAGTGAAGTGTTGGTTAGTTTGATGATATTATTTCTTTCAAGATTATGTTTAACATAATTTTTATTATTAGATGACATTAAGAAAATCTACCCTCTTACATGATGATTACATTTAAAGAACATCGAAGTTCTTCTATTTCAGCTCCTTTACCTATCAAATAACAAAATAGAAGCTTGGAGAGGCCAATTAATTTGCTCAAGATTGCTATGCTAGTTAGTGTCAGAATCAAAACCACACTCTTATCTGCTTTATATTGTCTGGGATACAGAAAGCAAGATACAGAGAGGGCATTAAATGTATCCTTACCTGTGGCGTGATCTAGTCTTCATAATTAAAACCATGACGTCAGTGATTAGTGGGAATTGGCTATTTGTCCACATCACTGTCTGCTATTCCTGCTGACTCACATAAATTCACAGACACACAAAACCACCTCATTAGTATTTGGAAATAATAGCAGGGGGAAAAAATGCCTTATAAAAGCCATAGTTATTTTGTTTTTGCTGAAAATTTAAATCCGTAATATTCATTGGTAGGCACTGGTTATTTTTTAACTTCACTTAAGAAAATGTATTAGCAAATTAAATAAATCATCATGGACCATTAGAACATTAGAATATTTAAGGATTGTTTGGGATAAAAAGTATATCTCTATGGAAGACTTGTCGTATGTTCTGGTTAAATGTACAGATTCAGAAAATGTTAGGCAGAATTTTGTTTCCTTCCTACAAAGGTCAGATAGTGTCAACTCTGGAAACTGATAAACCATACATAAGACTTGAATTCTTCTCTAAATAAATTGCTGATTTTGGATAGAGTCCAACAAAAAATATAATAGTCAAGGTTTGACAAATAGTAGGTACTTAATAAATAATTGTTGAATAAATCTAAGTTCCTCATTAAACTTCTAGGTCAAAACATTGTCTTTCGTTGGCAGTTTTTAGCCAAAATATACTTTCATGCATGGACGAATATTTATTTCAAGTAAGTGTTTGGCTTCCATTTGACCATAGTTTAATGTTCACTAAAGCAAATTTCCATGGTAAATCTTACTGTGAGAAATCAGAAGCTTCAAATATTGTAGCTGTGTTAGATTAGCAAATTTTTCCTATATTATTAATCTTTTTTTCATAGTGTTCAATTTTGCTGGGATTTTAGGGGCTATTCTTAATGATGAAGCTTAATGAACTTTCTGTAGTTGAACAGTATATTAAAAATATCAGCGTAAAATTCTAACCTTCAAAGAAATATGTCCAAGGAGATGGAAAGAAGTAACATTTTCTCAGACTCGTCACTTTTTCTTGCAGAGTCAATAACCTGTTTTTTTTGTTGTTGTTGTTTTTTAAATCAGAGGTTTTACAGTACTGGAAGACAACCATATTAGAATTTTTAAAAAATGTTTTCATAAAAGGAAGAGAAAGTTTCTCAGATGGTTTGGTAAGGTGTGGTATCATTTAGACCACGCAGGCTGGAAGACATAGATAATGCAGTTATTTTCTGTGAGATCATTCAGGACACTACAAAGATAAAGAGTATTTTGTCAAGTAGGCTGAACTGCTCCATTGCTTAACTCAAAGTCTTGTAGTTTGGCTGTAAATTGCATTTTTTGTTTTATTCTCGTTATGTGTATTTATGGAAATGTATTTCATGTTCCATGCTAGGAAACTTGTCAATAATACCTACCAGTGACTTTCAAAAGTTCTCTTGGGCCACAGGCTAAAATATCTACCTCCTATCCGTATTCCGCCTATAGAACTTCGGCCAGATTCTCACAAGGTCAAACTCATCATTGATTATGAGATGATTTAAAAAACTCAGTTTAACCCAAGCAGGGCAGTTGTTTTTTGGTTTAGAACATGCTCATTTTTTACCCTAAAACAAATGCAATATTAGTAATATTTATTGCTAAAGAATTGAAATAATCTGAAAAAAGTAGATTCTTCAGATATGCTGAATATTGACTATTTAGATTTAATAAGGAATGATGCAGAGACATGTATATCAAAGCAATTTTTCTTCCTATTTTTCCTAATACTTTCTGTATTTCATCTAAGTTAACTTGTTTTATAACTGAATGAAGGGGATAGGTTGCCTTCACAACACCATGATAAACAGCCCAATAAAGTAGGGTGGCAACCTGTAGGGTCCTTACCAGTTGAAGCTAAAATTAACTCAAGCTTATTAAAATAACACATTAAATATATTTTGAAACATTTATTGAATAATTTATTTCCATTTTTCCAGTTTTTAATGATTTTTTTTTTATTTTGGTTAGTTCTCAAATTATGTTACTTAGAAGCCAACCAATCAAATCGAGAAACATTTTGTGCAAGGAATTTAACTCAGTATATTTTTAATGATTTTCCAAAAAGCTCTGCTTTTTGTTCTGTTCTGTTAACTTCTTGTTTGCCAGCCTTGTGTACCGTGTATAATTAATTTAGCAGTTTACATTATTATCATTATAAAAGGATATACCATTCCCACTCTTGAAAAAATACATCAAACAGAGAATAGCGTTATCATGATTTTAAATGAGCAGACAAAGATATTGACTGAGACTGGTTTGAAGGAACATTAGAATCTTTAAGAATTGTTTGGGATAAAAGGTATATCTTTATGGAAGACTTACCGTATGTTCTGGTTAAATGTACAGATTCAGAAAATGTTAGACAAAATTTGATTTCCTTCCTACAAAGGTAAGATAGTGTCAACTCCTGTAGAAACTGATAAACCATACTTAAGATTTGAATTCTTCTCTAAATAAATTATCTGTTTCCAAAGATATAGATAATCAGGTTATAAACATTTAATCATGTCAGATATAAAACAGTGCCACTAGAACTGCAAAATTTAGTGTTTTGGGAAATAAGGTGAAAAAATGTTAAGAACAGCTAAAGATTGAAGGCCAAAGAAATAACATTTTTAAGGACATTAGGCATTCAGGAAACTTCCAATGCCAGTGCTTTTATAGCTTGATCATCATCCAAAATATTTTCCTTGTATTATGTCATTTATAATTACCTGAGTTCAATGGATATAGTCATGTTCTCAACTCAATGACGAGCTTGACTACTCTCTCACTCTCCTATTTTCTTGAGAGCTTTTTATTATAGAGTCCAGCCATATTTATATATTGTTATGATGAATACAATTCGTATTTTTGTGTATGTTTAAGCAATTTTTTAATTTCTACTATTTGATTTTTCCCACTCAGCTCTTAATGTCAGCCTTTGAATGCGAACTATGAGCAAGGCTCATGCTTTTCAGAAAATTTCCTTTTGTCCATTACTACCTACAATTTGAAAACTCAGGAATAAGATGGTTTTAAATGTCATTTTACTTCTATTTAACAATGACAGTGTGGTCGAGAGGAAGTAGAGTATCAGATAGGTTAAAATTTCATACACTGGTGACGAAACCAGGGTAGAGTGCAAAAGTTGGGTAATTATCTTTAGTTTTAGATATTAATATAGATCAATTTTTCTTAACTTCCTTTGAATCTCTGCCTCCATAAGATTGATGAAGTAGAACATCTTATCTTTAGAAAAATATCTATCTCTATGCACATTATATAATTTTAATAGGTTGCTGCTTAACATCCTTAGGATTCAGAACATGTGCTTGATGTGATTTTTCAGGATGTTGTGATTTCCAATTTTAATGGAAAAATGAGGTATATTTCATGCACATATGATAAGGAACCACATCCCCCCAAATGAAATGTACCTTCAATGAAATTTAGCTGCCCTTCATTAACTTTCTACTAATAATCTTCTCACCACTGACATAGCTCTTTGGGTGTATTTTTTTGCTAACTCAAATAAAATTCTTTTCTTTTCATAGAAAAAAACCTCACCTTTGTGTTTTCAATTTAGAAAAATTGCTCTCGCCAATATGATCATAAGAATGCCATTATCCTAATAAATGTATTTTGAGCACTGAAACAATTCATGATATGATTATAGTATTAGGGCATTGTATAACAAATACCCTTAAAAACAAATGAAGAGTTTAAAAGTCTCTTCTGGATAGGTCCATGAGTAAACTCTCTGAGGATATAAAGTGTGAAGAGGAGATAATGGTGTCCAATATTTTGAAGACTTTTGAAGCCTTTTAATCTAACATCCTTGGAAAATAAAATAGTCTTCCCTTATTCACTATGGATATATTCCAAGACCCCCAGTAGATGCACAAAACCTCAGATAGTACCAAACTCTGTATGTACATTTCTTTCCTATACATGCATGCATACTTGTGATAAAGTTTAATTGATAATTTAGGCAGTCAGAGATTAGCAACAATAAGTAGTAACAAAATAGAACAATTGTAACAATATACTGCATTAGAAGTTTTGTGAATAGTCTGTATCTCCTCTTTCTCTTCTCAAAGTATCTTATTATCCTGTATTCACACTTCTTTTTGTGACTTGCCATTGTGATAGACCAGACAGAGTACTAAGTGACTAATGAGTGAGTAGGATAGGCTAAATAGTGTGGATACTCTGCACAAAGAGATCATTCATCCCTACAGAAGAATTTCAATTAATAAATCTAGAAAAATAAGGGAAATAGAAAAATCAGCATTAGAATCCCAAAGTAGTGATTACTGAAGTCACGAACCCTTTAAAATTCATGTTAGCATCAATGGATGCCAAAATGCTTGAGAAAACTGAGTATAGACCAGGAATTTATGTAGGCTAAAAGTATCTTTTCCAAGGAAGAATAGTAAATATCTGCATAAAAACTCAGCAGATCACATTAGCTAAGTAATTAAGTTAGATTTCACCAGTAAAAAGAAATATTGACTTCACGAACCTCCTGATATGATCCACTGAGAAAGCTACTTTACTAATTCTCAACAAAAATCCATAAACCCAATTTCATCAAGACAAGCCTAAACCGAGGGACATTTTGCAAAATAACTGACAAGCATTGTTAAAAATGTCAAATACATGAAGTAGTAAGAAAGACAAATCTGAAGGAAGCAAGAAGATATGACAATTTAATGCAATGTTGGATCTGGATTTGATCCTGGAATAGAAAAGGGACATTGGTTAAAGAGTGGTAAAACTAAATAAAGTCTGCCTTTTACTTAATAGTTTTTTTACTAATGTTAACTTCATTTCAAGAATTGCCCGATGACTAAGTTATTAACAAGAGGGAAACTGGATGAAAGGTTTGTGGAAATCTTGTTACTATTTTTCATAATTGTTCTATAGGTTAAACTTTCTTTTAAAATATTTTTTAAATGCTTTTGCCTAAAAACATATTTTCCTCAAATCTGTATATTATATTATTTCAGAAAAAAATAGTCTACACCTTAAAAGTTCATGTCTTTTTGGAACTGGTAAATCATATATATTTCTTTGGGCACAAGTGTATATTGATATATTCCTGTGGTTATTAGAAAATTACATTTATTCCTAAGTAATATTACCCTAACTTCTCTAACAATCCAAGAGTGTAACTACTCTAATATTGTAGGGGGTTCTTAATTAAGATAGGATAACATAATAGATATTAAAATCCTTTGAAGTGGCTCGGTGCCTGTGGCTCAACAGGCTAAGGCGCCAGCCACATACACCTGAGCTGGAAGGTTCAAATGCAGCCCGGGGCCTGCCAAACAATAATGATGGCTGCAACCAAAAAAAAAATGGCCGGGCATTGTAGCAGGCGCTGGTAGTTCCAGCTACTTTGGAGGCGGAGGAAAGAGACTCGCTTGAGCCCAGGAATTGGAGGTTACTGTGAGCTGTGATGCCACAGCACTCTATCCAGGGTCACAGCTTGAGACTCTGCCTCAAAAAAAAAAAAATCCTTTGAAGTATAGAGACTTTAAATAGGCCATATGTAAAAATTTAAATTGTCATGTTGAATATTTTGTGTCAAATTTAGCCTCATGGGTTGAATATTTCTCAAAGATAGACTTTCATCTCAAACATTTTAAAGTCTATTTTATTTTTTAGCCCTGTGAATTGTATAGCAACTGAGTTCCTCCCCCCACCTCTGTAATGAGACTGACTTTCCTCATGTTAAGTATTATTGAAGTAATTACTCATTGGGGGCATTATATCTACTGGTGGCCTGAATAAGTAAAATGTCCATTGAGAATCTAAAAGATAATATATCTAACATAAGTCTTTCTAGATGTTACCATATGCATTTCTACTAAAGTATTTCAGCTGGATTTATGAGATATAAAACTGAACAGAATAGTAGAACATTTAACTTCATTTTTCTAGGCAGTGTCAACTAATTGACAACATGCCATAATAATTTTTCAGGGTCACCTTTCCTGGAGTATTTTAAAACTCCAAGTAGAATCTTCAATCCTCTCATGTATTACTTTTATTGCCCAGTTTGGCAGAGGACTTGGACGTGAGTGCATTTTATGGTTGGAAGAGAAACAATCAAAAAGGAGCTTTTTTTCGTTTTAAATGAAAAGGTATTGTTAGCTAAAACAGAAAAAGAGAGAGAGAAATGGAGTGGTCACAATCACTGTAGGAGGTAGACCTGGGGAGAGTTAGATGAGGCTTGTGCTTTACAAAAATTGAGTTCAAATAGAATGTTAACATCTTTGAATTGACTCAGGGAAGGATATTAGTGTTGCACTGGCAAGAGGTAACAGAACTTACTCTACATTTTATACGTTCACAGAACCCTTTAAAATTCTGCCTATGGTAGGGTCTCATTCCAACAATAGTGAGTTAGATCTATACTCTTTTTACTGGGCACTCTATCTTGGGCACTGTGCTAGTTATTTTCTATGTATTATTTACAAACATTGCATTACTGCTCACAACATCTTTAAAAGGCAGTTTATAATTGGGTTACTTGCCAGTTGTCATACATTGCAAAGCTTACTCCAGTGTTGTATAGAATTGTGCAATGCCACCTACATTACTATTCTTATTTTTTAAATCAGAAAATTTTATTTTTAGTCCCAAAATTATCAGATAATGGGCAGACCTTTGCTGTCTTGAGATCTGAGACCAAAGTTTATGACTTTAGTTCACATCTCTGAGGGAAGTTCCCCTATTTCCTGAGCAACTCATCAAAGTGAAATATAGAAGAAACAGAATTTCTATTGATGAAGAAAGATATTTAGTAGGATACAATGTCCTTCTCTAAAATATGATATTTTACATTTTGGAATCTTTTTTCAGATTTTAATTGTTTTCTTTCTAAACATGTAAGTTTGCTTGAGAAAATCTAACTTCCCTGACTTACATTTTCTAAGTATTATGTTATCAATTTTTTGTTTTTGTAAGAAACCTAGAATTGATATGTTTATTTTTCACTGTATTTGTCATTTCACTTGCATACTTTGAACTTCACTGTTGTCTGTATTGAATGTATGTAAAACTCATTAACTTGCTAATGTAAACATGATTATTAAAAGGAATTAAGAGTTACATAGTTAAACCAGAACAAATAGGAACAAAAATGCCCTTTGTATTTATTCATAATTTAAGATGATGTTCTTTCCACACTTGTTATATTTACTTTAGATGGGAAATAACATAAATGAGCATAGTTTTATAAATACTTGTGCGTGTCATTTGCCCACTTTTTATTAGGCTTGTCTTTGTCCCACTGAGTTCCTTGTAGATTCTGAATATTAGTCCTTGTCAAACACACAAAAATGGCAAATATTTTCTCCCATTCGGTCTATGTATCCTTTTGATTATGTCTTTAGCTGTGCAGAAGCTTTTTAGTTTAAATCTCATTCATCTATTTTTTTGTGTGTTTTTATTGCATTTGCTTGAGGTCTTAGTCATGAATTCTTTGCCTAGGCCAATTTTAAGAAGAGTATTTACTAAGTTTTCTTCTATGATTTGTATTGTTTCAGATCTTATATTGAAGCCTTTAACTCGACCTGAATTCATTCTTGTCTTTGGTGAGAGATAGGGGTCCAGTTCATTCTCCTGCATGTGTTATCCAATTTTCCCAGCACCATGTATTGGATAGTGGCTTCTTCCCCCAGTGTATATTTTTCACTGCTTTGTTTAAGATACCTTGGTTATAGTTATATGGCTTAATTTCTGGGTATTCTATTCTATTTTATGAACATGTAGCCAAATACTTTGTGAAATTTTATAATGAATATTTTGTAAGTTTCCATCTAGCCACAATTTCACATTTTCCCTTTGTATGATGACTTTACAGGTGATGTTTGGAACACACTGTATAGTCTGAAGTTGGGAAATGTGATGTCTTGTGTTTTATTTCTTTTGCTTGGGATCGCTTTGGCTATTCAATCTTTTTTTTCTTTTTCATATGAATTTTAGATTTTTTCCTAATTATTTGAAAAAATGACTTTGGTACAAATGGCCAACAAACATAGGAAAGAATCTTCAGCATCATTAATCATTAGGGAAATACAAATTTAAATCACAATGAAATACCATCTTCCTCTAATTAAAACAATCATTGTTAAAGTCAAATAAACAATAGATGTTGGCACAGATTTAGTGAAGGGAGAACATTTATATTCTATTTGTGGGGATGTAAATTAGTACAATCGCTATGGAGATTAGTATGAGACTTCTAAAAAGTAAAATTAGATCTATCATTCGACCTTGGAATCCCATGATGTCACATCTAGCCAGAGGAAAAGAAATCATTATGTCAAAAATAAACTCACATGTTTATTTCAGTACAATTTATAATTACAAAGATATAGGATCAACCAAAATGTGCATCAACTTACGAGTGGATAAAGAAAATATAGTATATATAATATATATGTAGTGTTATTCAACAATAAGAAAGAATGAAATAATGTCTTTTTCAACAACTTGGATGGAACTGTGGGGACCATTATCCTAAGTAAAATAACAGAAAAATAAATGCCACGTGTTCTCACTTATAAGTGGGAACTAAATTATGACCACACATAGGTACCCAGAGTATAATGGATGTTGGAGACTCAAAAGAGGTGAAGGTGGTAGGGGTGAGAAATGAAAAATTACTTGTGAGGTACAGCATGTACTATTTGGGTGATGAATATATCAAAAGCCTAGACTTCACCTCTATACAATATATACATGTAACAAGAAAAGTATAATAAGGTACCTCAACTCTTAATGAGCTCTGGTACGTTTCAGACCCTGTTCTACTTCTATAGGGCTCAAGAGATTGATCTGTCAAAGTTATCAAATAAATCATTCTACACTCGGTAGGTAATTGGACCAAATTCTAGGTAGTCTTTTTCATTTCTTTGAGAAGAAATGGATCTATGTAATCTATAAAAACAATAGTATCCGTAGCATATTTAACACTGGCTATGTGCTAGAAACTGTTCTCAAGTGCTTTACACACATTCAGGGTATCCAGCGTTTTATCTACTGCACATTATAAGAATAAGAATTGTCTAGGCTACACATTAAATACACAAACAATAGTAAAAGTTGAGGAGCAAAAATAAAGGTCCATGCACACTTTTTTTTTTTTTTTAACCACAGATAAAACAGTCCTTAAATAATCATCATATGACCCATGGGCCACAGGTTGGACACCTCTTCATCTCATTCTTTCTTTCTTTCTTTTTTTTTTTTTTTGAGACAGAGTCTCACAATGTTGCCCTCTGTAGAGTGCTGTGGCATCACAGCTCACAGCAATCTCAAACTCATGGGCTTAAGCAATTCTTTTGCCTCAGCCTCTCAAGTAGCTGGAACTACAGGTACCCACCACAACACCTGGCTGTTTTTTAGTTGCAGTTGTTATTGTTGTTTAGCATGCCCAGGCCAGGCTGGAACCCACCAGCTTCGGTGTATATGGCTAGTACCCTACTCACTGAGCTACGGACCCAAAGCCTGCATGTTATTCTTGAGAGTAACCTTGTACATTATTCCCATTTTACAGATGTGATACAATGGGGGAGGATTTAGTAGCATGTTCACGAATGCATTAAGGGTATCTGAGCATGGAATTTTTTAGTTTCTTTAAAATCAAATAGACTTGGCTATCTCTTTACATAAATCTTAATGGTCTTATACTTCAAATATTTAAAATCATTAAGATTTTTCAAATATTCAACTGGAAACTCTTCCTCGTAAGAATATTTTTTACATTTTTGGTGACGAATTTTTCATCTAGTGCTACATGTACTATATATTTCACCTACAGTATTGTGATAATGTGCAATGTTTAAACAGTTGTCTATTCTTGATAATATACTATGTTATGATCCCTTAACACAATCATCAAATAGATTTTTTTTTATTATTATTATTGGTGGGGCTTCATTGAGGGAACAAAGAACCAGGTCGCACTGATTACTTTTTTTAGAGAAAGACCCTCTTATACTTGTGTAAAGAGTGTGGCAACCTGGACATTTTTTTCTTTAGAAGTCTACCCAAATAAAGCAATTATGTTTATATTAATATATGTCCTTAATAACGGATCTGTGTTCCTTCCCACACATTCATCTTATCTAGGCCTAAAAGAAAGATAACCCAAAACACTTTGCATAGGCCTCTTTTGGCCTAAGCTCCATTAAGTATGATGTTACTATAATGTCCACATTCCTTTTCTTCATGTTTGCCTGTTTCTTTATTGAAATATCAAACTAATAGTGCACTCATTTTTGTGTAAGAGCTTACATGAGATCTGTTTCTAATCAGAATGCCCAAGGACATGCCCTAATATTAAAAGCAGATTAACAGTCAGGCCTATGATGTTTTGATTTCCAGTTGTCCTATCCATACAGGAATTGTTGATAACTCTGCAAATAGCAGAGTGTCATTGTGTCAAATTTTAGGAAAGGCGTTGACTCCCTAGCAAAGTCGTGCTGTCAAATTGCTTCTGTTTTCCTGCAGAATAAAAACATATAACTACCTGTTATTAATAGCAAAAAGCAGGATTCAGAGAGAGTAGAAGGCAAAATCGGGAAGTCTGGATCATGGGATCACAGAGAAGAGACTGGGAGTGATAGGATTGATAAAGATTCCAAAATTTTAACATGACAGGGCAGGTTAGAACAAAGAATGATAGCAGAGATAAACGCTTGAAAAGTATAATGTGTCCATGTAGTGCGAAATCCATTAGAAAATGTTCAAGCCCTCCCATGTGCTGGACTTGTACTGCTCATGCAGTGGTTAGCAAAACCAAACATAGCCCTGCTCCCATGGAACTTGTGGTCCTTTGGAGAAAACACACTGTTTCAAGAAACTCTTCTGGCTGAAGTGCAGAGTATAGGCTAGATGGGTCCAGAATGAATGTCTGGTAATAAAAGAGTACAAGTTTTGCATGGGCTGAGTCATAGGAAGTGGAGATGGAAAGACACTGGTGTTGAAAGTAAAGGACAGGCTCTCCCTGAGAGTGTTGCTCCAGAACTTCAAAACAGAGCAGAAGGAAGGGCAGAGACGTTATTAAAGTGCAAATCTAAAGGTGCTCGCTTCTGGAGTATTTTATGGCAGCAAAGTGCTATCACTTCTTAGTATCAAAGATATGTGAATGGTCTAGTAATACATGATTTTAAAATACACCAAATCATCTCTGTATTGGTTTGCTAAGGCTGCCATAATAACAAAATTACAGATTGGTTGTGTAAATTGCAGTAATCTATTTTCTCCCAGATCTGGAGTCTAGAAGTCCAAAATCAAGGTATCTGCAGGTTCTGTTTCTTCTGAGGCTTGTTTTCTTGGCCTGGAGATGGGCAGGTTCTGTGTATCCACAGTCACATTCTGAGGCTGGGGGTGTGGGTGTCACCATATGAATTGGGTGGGGAGGAGAAAAACAACTCAGTCCCTGAGAGTCTCTGAGTTATTATAGTGTTTTTGTGTGCAGGGTACCAACAAACTGTTTATTTTCACTGAGTCAAAACAAGACCAGTTGGGTTTAAAAGGCTGCAGGAAGAATTTTAGATGGAGTGTTAATCAGGCTAGAGTTGTGCGAGCCAATTAGTTCAGCTTTTTCCTTGGATATGAAACAACCTAACTATAGATGTGCTGGATTAGAAGAAAAACACGGAGTAATGTGTGTGTGGATCAATTGCAACCGTCCCCATTAATGGAGCTTCAGCTCAAACCTGGGAGGACATCGTTGTATTTTTCCCCTTTTTTCCATTCCATTCTGCATTTAGAAATACACAAGAAAATTACGAGTGGCTTAACTTTAAGGGGAAATACTGAGGGCAGCAGAGAAAGTCACTTTTATTCTGTGAGAGGCAGCGAACTTTCTCCTTTGTACCTACTACATGCTTGAGACTGTCCAGATCGTAATTACTGATCTCCACCCAGGCTGAGTGTTATGCTGAACCACCGTCATGCTTTTTACATCCACCTTTACCAAGCTTGATTGGATAGAGACTCTCACAAAGATGCCTCTTAAACTAGAAATAGCCTTCAAAGTACAGTTCTCTGCCATCACAGGTGTTCGAGCAATCCAAGAAAAGGTTTACTTTGATATATTTGGACAAAGGGTGTTTGCAAAGAGCACCCATTGACATGAAGTCCTTAGATTCCCTCTTATATGTGCCTCCTTTTATCTCTGTAGTGCTAAAAATTTAAAATGAAAAGAATTACAAACTTCTTCTCTGTTCTAGTATCATAATGCCTTCTTCCCCATCCTCTTAACTACTCTTTATAAAACTAAAATCTCCTAAAATCTAACCTACGTTTGCTTTCTCTTTTTAAAATGGCTGTTAGAACTATGACATGCTTCAGTGGATCGGTAGAAAGAATTCAGAGAAATGTCTGAGTGGTGAGAAATGTGTGTGTGTGTCTGCAGAGTATGAAGAAGAAAGAAGACAAGCGTGTAGCATCAAACGTATCAGAAAAATGTTATGGCTTAATTATAAAGATCTGCACAGATGCTGACCAAAAGTCTTCATGACATTGTCAAGGCCATATATTTTAAAAAATATGTAAGCAAAAACAAAAAGAGAACATATGCCACGCCAAAGATTTTGAAGATATTGACTAAACGTTTATGATATTTTGTTTTTAAAGGCCCTAAAATTACTTCCCTCATGAAAACCTAAAGACACCATGTCTTAGCAAGATGCCTAATGCTCTGTATGCAGCATTATTTGAGTCTTGGGACCATGGGTCCTTAGGAATGGGGGTCAAACTATCATCTTTCCAGATCCCTTAACTTAATTGTACAGATAATGGACCACATAGTGTCTGCTTCTGTTTACAGTTTCTGTGTCCCTTTGCCAAGTTCATTAAGGTGGAAAAAGAAAAGATTTCAGCATGCTAGTTGACGTGGATCTCTTTGAAGCATTACTGTGTAGAGTAAAATGCCATTTTGAGACCATTGATACTAAAGTATTCTCACTTGCAGGAGCAGCTTTTGCCACTGTGCTGCTGACACAGAAAAGATGTTGGTACCCTGAATTCCATTTCTCTTTGGAGCGGTTTCCTTTAGTTTTTTTCTTTTTGTGTGGCCTCCACTAGTTAATGACCTTCTTTCAGTTGTTCCCATTGGCTTACAGGTAGCCATGCATGAACCTTTGACAATAAAGTTGACATTCTTGGGAGAAAATGCAGTGATACTGATAAATCACTGGCAGGCTTTGGGACATTGCTTATAACAAGGCTAGCTCCCTAGCTTTATTCCTTCTGGGAAATATAAATAGATTTATTTTCTACTCTTCTTCACACCTACCTCAACTCACTTCTTATGATCAACTGTGTGAAAGAAATGTCTGTAATCTATACATCCCAGATGTATAAGGAATATCAAACCAGAGAAAAAACAATGACACACCACAATGTGTGTGTAATGGCTAATACTACATGTTTACCGGGTGCTTACACTGCCAGGCACCATGTTAAGGGATCTACACATATGTCTTATTTTTACAACATAATAAAAGTCTATTTTGTAGAGGAGAAAACTGAGGTTTAAAGATGTCATATTACTGATCCAGTTTTACCTAGGTAGTCATAGAGAAACAGGATTCGAACCCAGGAATTTAGAATTCATTATCTTGAACATTAAGAGTTCTCTTTCTAAAGTGAATCTGACCACCTGAGTACGTACTTTCAAGAAATAATTATGGGTGGAGAAAACTAATTTTTATTGGGGAAAAGTTAGTTTAGAAATTTAAGTCAAATCCAAAGTGTTCCATTTGTCTACAATAGGAAAAAGATGTTTATTTTATTTAAGAGGTTTTACTTTTATTTATTTATTTTTAATTTTTATTAAATCATAATTGTGCACATTAGTGCAATCATGGGGCACAATGTTCTGACTTCATATATAATCTGAAATATTTTCATCAAACTGTTTAACATAGCCTTCATGGCATTTTCATAATCACTATATGTAGACATTGGTATTCTACATTTAGTAAGTTTCACCAGCACCCTTCTAAGATGCACCGTAGGTGTGATCCCACCAATTGCCCTCCCTCCATCCATTTTCCCCCCTCCCCTACCCTCCCTTGCTCCTTTCCCCATATTCTTGTGCTATAATTGGGTTTTAGCCTTCATATGAAAGCTGTAAATTAGCTTCATATTAAGGCTGATCCAAGTACATTGGATACTTTTTCTTCCATTCTTGAGATACTTTGCTAAGAAGAATATGTTCCAGCTCCATCCGTGTAAACATGAATAAAATTGAAAGGGATAGCGATGGTCCAATAGCTATATTTCAGCCTATCCTGGGCACTTCCAAAACATTTAATCTTAAATAATTTGTGTGCAATTGACAAGCCTCATCTTTCTAATTAAAAAAAATCTTCCTGCATTCCAATTACAAGTGGAAGAGAGAGATTGAAGTCCAATGAAAATGAGATTAGAATGACATAGTAATCAGCCTTATTTTTCTTCCCTGGAGAGTAAAAAACTTCTCAGCACCCTTAATCTTCTATGTGAAGATTCTTTATGTGTCTTCCTTGGACTGGTCTACATATTAAGAGGAAGAGATGAAAAGTCGAAGTTGGTGTGAGGTGGTAGAAATTCTAACTACCACATAATTCTCTGATTTTTAAAAATCAAGAATGGGAAAAGATGCCTAATAGGATATGTATTTAAGTTCTTATTAGGGTGGATTCACTTAAATGTTATGACATTATGATTTAGTAAATGCTCCAAAGCTTCATAGCTGGGAAAAAGGCAAAATGCCATTTGTAAGGTAACGCGGGGCTGCTCTTACATTTCATTTTTCTTATTCTCACTGTGTAGTGATAGCTATCAGTGGCCCTGCATGTTTTTGTATCTGTTAAACCATTCTTCTGTGTTAAATGCTACACCACTAGCACAAAAGAACTCTTTAGTATGCATGTTAACAGGGTATGACCTTTAATTTATCAGAGTAAGTTCTATATTTTGTTATCAGCTTGTCCGTGATGCTTTTCATTTCTTGCTGCTGGTTTTGATATGATATTCCAGCCTCTTTGCAGTGGGAAGCCAACAGCATCCAAAGGCTTAAGGAAAAAAGTGTAAATAGCCATTCATTGCACGTAGGCAGTGAGATCTAAAAATGCACAAGGTTGCCTTTATTTTTCCCTAATCTGATAAAAAATTGTAGTTCATATATTTTTTAAGGTAAGTAGCTAATAGGAACATGTGCTCCTACAGATCTTTGTGTAAAGGACACTGGATATCTTAATGTAGATGCACAAGAGAGACATGAAGGAAGACATTTCTTCAGCCAGTTAGGCATGCACCAAGCTTCTCATTTCTTCCCCAAAGCAGCTCTGGACTCTGCAGTAGATACCCTGTGGCCTTCGATACCCAACATCACAGCTGTCTCACGTGCAGACATTGTTTCACTAGGACAAAGGCCTGCTCTTTTGCATAAGGGGCTGGATGTCATCTGAAGCATTAGTCACGAATAGACCATCACCTGTGTGGGCCACACGTGCTCTCTCCAGCTGTGAGACTGACAGACTCGGCTCTGGGGTTGCACCACCTCACTCGCCGTAGCTTTGCATTAACATACCTCATTTAATTTAGAGAGAGTATGTGTATGTGTGTTTAAGCAGGGAGTGGGAACAAAATGAAATGTGTATAGCTATAGTATCAATAATACAAAATTTCAATTTAAAAAGAGATCACCCGTAATTTCTCTATCCTGCCCCAAATATTTTCAGTTTTACATATTACCCTGAAAATCTTTCCAGGTTGCATCGTATTTTACTTAGGAGTTTTAATATCAAGTGTGTTAATTTTTTATGTCTCCCGTCATGAATATTTAGCAATTGTTATTCATATTCGTAAGCATTTTTTTAAGATTAGATATATGTATTTTATTGGACAGTACATTTATTTAAAAAATAGGTATGGTGCAAATAGCTTTATGAAGTTAAAGAGTTACATCAATTATGAATCTTTTGGGGGTTAATACCCACATTACAGTACATTTTGATCTAGGTGAGCTAGGTGAAATCATTTGTGTTCCATCACCCTTTCTTTCACCTAATCCATTGTCTTCTCTGAACTACAGTTCACATGGGTGATTAACTGCCTACTTATGCCAGGTTATCTGTTATCTTGAATTTTCACTTGAATCTTTAATTGTCTAACTTTCTTCATTTTGCCCCTTGACTCCCCCAAATTTAAGCCCTCCAATGATAGGATCCATGTGACGTATGCCTGACGCAGAACTTTCAGAGTGCCAGTCAGTGTTTGTGTATTGGGGTCACTGAGTCAGACCGCATTCCCAACATCTAGCTAAGCTATGGCAAAGAAGCAGGGAATTAGCTATTGACTAGAGAAGAAGAGAGGTGAAGTGTTTTGGAACATGAGATATGCCTAGGAAGTAGATGTAAATACTTACCCTGGGTTATTGACAGGTGTCATGACAGTACCGGATTAGTGGCTAGAGATGTGTAAAGGGAAAATCAGAGATAAGACATAGACAAGAAGAAGAAAGGAGGAAATATGAAGTCCAAACAAAATTCACTGTTACTCGATGTGAAGTTCTATCCCTTCTCTCACAAGCTAGTGAATTACAGTGATCTTTTAACTTCCAACTAAGACCCTTTCCTCATTTCCAGCTTGTTTCCAGAGAGGACCGAAAAATAAATAAATAAATAAATAAATAAATAAAAGCAGTAAACTTGATAGAATGTTATGCTTGGGGCCTTTCTTATAGGTTAGAGGTTAAGAAAAGGAATTCCTGGAACATTCTGTGTCTCAAGTGGCTGTGCGTGACAGAGCAACATCGTAAAAGAAAAAATTAAATTACTGCTCCTCACTGGGATCGCCACTGTAATACGTCTTTGATCATTTTAGTTACCTCTGCTGCACTATCTTAATCTTTAGATGGAGATGATAAAAAATATCCTCTGGAAAAATCCTCAAGGATTTGGAGAAAGTTACTGATTTGATGATGTACCCACAAGAGCATTCTCACCTTACGCTTAATAAGCCAGAACCTGTATAGACAGAACCATGACATTTTCCATTACACAAGAGAATGCTGTAAGAATTAAGGGAAAAATGTTGGGCCTTCATGACTCAGACTGTTATAAAACATTGCCTTAATAACTATTCCATGAAATAGCTTTGGAGTCAGAGATAATCTGATTCAAAGGGTTTCTTTTTCTATTATGCATGATGAAACACTAATTACATCTTTTTCAGCCTCAGTTTTTCCATCTGTAAAATAAGTACTTATGTTCTGGGATCGAGATCAGAATGAAAGCAGATGACTTATACTAGCAAGTGTACAAATATGAAACGTGAGGCTATTCAGTGCATGATTTTCCTATTCTGGTCGTCCTGTATTTTCTTTCATTCCTTTCTCTACAGACCATGTTCATAGTGAAAAATAATATCTCCTAGGATACGCAACTTAGATATATTCTGACTGGCTAACCCTGTTGTCAGGGAAGAATTACCTTTAGATTCTGATAGCGTGTGTTAATCATTCACTGAGGTCATAAAGGTCAAGAAGACAATTCAAATCCCTCATTGCTGTATAGCAGCAATGAATTGGGCATACCCCAAATGGCTCTGCCCTCATGTTATAAGGACTAGAAGAACCATAACTTACTGCCTGATTTTGTTTTAATTTTGTGTCATTTTTGCCTTTTAAACCTGTAAATTATTTTCCTTGCAGGACTTTGATACATTTATTGGAAGCAAAGTGTTCTTGGAGAGTTTATGTTAAAAAGGAAAATAAATATAAATTCATTGTAAGAAATCACCACTAAAATTAATCTAGGAAAAGGTAGTTTTTAAAAGGATATATATTTCTGAAGATGTATGGAGTTCAAGACTGCCTTGTGTACACAGTTCAGTAGAGAATTGAAGCATTTGCAGAAATTTTTCCCAACTAAATCAACCAGAAGTTCTTTATGCAATTAAAAACAAAAAGATCCCAAACAGTATTAATTTCTCTCTTAAAGTGTATGCACTACAGTAGAGCCCTCCTGAAGCTGTAATCTTAAAAAATATTTTATAAGAGACTTGTTTGCCTTGTTATATACTCTAATGGCAAAATAATAATTGAAAGAGAGTAGGAATATGGAGTCATTTTATACATGTAGACACAGACACATAATAAATAGATACTAATAACCTTTCTGCCTTATGAATCTTGAACAACAGACACTACTATATTGACATGGAACAAATACCCCAGTGGGTTCAGCTTCACTTAGAAATTGCTTGTGAAATAATTACCATGAGCCCAGCGGTGTGTTATACACAAGGTATATAACAGTAAACAAGATAGACATGGGCCCTGCTCCTGAGAAACCTGTTGTTTAGAATCCAGGATTTGGGCTTTATTATAGGTATTGCTGCTAAGAATGCATACTGGAAGAAGGAGCTATTAAGTGTAATAATTTGGTAGACAGTAACAGAGGGCATTCATCCCTAAGAAATATATAAACTATTAAGAGAAATAAGTTAGCCAGACTTAAGACATGTGTATAAGTATTTGTATTTGTGTTGGAGTTGTATAAGGATATTGAGGAGTACACATATGCTGAAAATTTGCAAGGCCAAAGAAGAATGGTATGTTTAAAATGGATTGGCTTAGCTAACAGAATTGAAAAAACTATAAAGTGATTAGAGTATAGAGTTAGACATAAAGTGTTCAGGATGAGACGGAGATGTAGGCAGGAGCCAGATAAACGTATATTATGTGTACATCTGAATGATATAGAAGATAAAGTAATACATGGTACAAATATTTTCATTAGAATAGCTGTATTTTTTATTTTTTAATAAAAAAATGTTAATTATGTTTAAAATTCACTTATTTGGAAAATTATGAATGATGTGTAAGGCACCACACATACAGCATTTAGTTTAAAATTATAATGCTGCTCTTAAAACTAGAATAATTTTATAAAACTATGATAAACTTTTACTTTGCCTCTGGGCTTAGGTGTATCTAAAAATCATATTGTCATTTAAAATCAAAGGTCTAAAAACAGACTCTTAATCTCTTGAAGTATATATACCTGTCAGAACCCTTTTTTTGATTTCCTTTCTTAATGTTAAAAACTCAGGATATAAGAAACCTTCAAAAGAAGCAAGTACCTTTATATTGTCATTTCCCTTTCATATTCTAGACAAATTCTTGGTTTATATCTTGATTTTCTTTATTTTTTCCAAATATATTAATGTGTCACATCAAGCACTGACACTTTCATTTCTAAAGAGAAATTATGCCAGAAGGGGGAGAATCGATAATGGGAGAAGAAAACTATACATCAATGTTATTCAGATAGCATCTGTCTACTGACTAATTATTATAAAATTATGATTAAAATCTTGTATCCTTTCATTCTCTGAGTCGTACTATGAAATTTAACTCCAGTTCAAGAATCAGAGTTTCATTACTCCATGCCGTTTACCTTTATTTTTTGATATCAACTCTTGTTTCCTAGAAACCTACAAGTCCACATAGAATTAATGCATGAAAGCGTGACCAAATGTTGTTTGTTAGATGGTGCCTTAGTACACAGGCACCACTATAACAAAATGCTATAGACTGGGTAGCTTGTAAACAATAGAAATTTATTTCTCGTAATTGGTGAGATCAAGCAGATTTCATGTCGAGTGAGGGCTTGCCATCTCCTCACATGTCCTCCCCTGGCATAAAGAGGTAAGGAAGATCCCTGGAGCCTTTTTTAGAAGAACACTAATCCTATTTATGAGGATTCTGCCTGCATGACCTACACACTTCCCAAAGGCTCCAAATACCACCACATTGGGACTTAGATTTTAACACATGATTTTGGGAGGAATACAGATATTCAGTCTATACAGGTGGAAAAATACAACTATCTGAGATTTTAATCAAAATAGAAGGAGTTACATTCCAAGTAGGAATAATCATATTTTCCTTTTCATTGTTTCTGGAGCCTTATTTGAAGTACCCTTTATGTTTTGTATCTTATGCCTAAGTGGCCACTCCATTTAGAGTTTACACCCAAAGTGATTGTGGTGACATTACTGCACAAGGTGAGGGTCTACCTATCAAAAATGTGTAACCCTATAGCAGTTGAAAGGAAACTAAAACCAAAGTTTTTATGCAATTTCATGGCTTGAAAATAACTTTGATGGAAATATTTATGTTGTTGGTGTCATTTTAAATAAAGGTATTAACATAAAGAACCCCAAATCACAAGGAAAAGGAAAACAAATCAAAAGAAAAAAACTTATCCTTTCTTGATTAATGGAAATAAAGTATGAGTCTCAATTATCTTTTAACTATTCACCCGGAGGCTCTGTTTTAATAAATCTAACCTGTGTACTCAACAGATGGCTATAATTGAGTTTGATGCTTTTAGAAACAGTTGAAATTCCTCACAGACCCTTTTTGTAATCCAAAATGAATAAATCTTTTGGAAATAGGTCATTATAGCTTTATCCTTACCTCTGATTTAAAACAGTCAAAGATGAAAATGTCTTCTCTCAAAGGTTCACCTTTGTTTTTGATTTGAATTTTCCATTATGTTGAATTTATGTTTTATCGTACCCATAAGTTTAAGCCTGCTTCTGTCGACCATTCACCAAAGCTCAGTATAATATTTCTTTATTCCAGCATGCTGGGTGAAAAAACCTGAACCTTTCCATAATAAGGAAAGGGTAATGGGAAATTATATTTGTCTTTGGCCTTTCAAGTCAAATGGATTACTTCGTGTCCTTCATATTTCAGATAAGGTCTAGAACTATGGACAGGGTTAAATGTAGTCAACAAAAATCATACAAGTAAATATCATAATGAATTTGTGATGAAATGAAATGCATCTTGAAAAATCACTGGGAACAATATACCTCCATTGTACTGTTAATATACAACTTTTTAAGAAAATCATGAGATAAAAGTAAAATATAGGCTTAGTCCTGGTGAAACTAAATAATCTAAACTGTTTTATATCTCCTAGTACAAGGGTATGAAGGGAATCTGCTTAAGGATGTTTTCATATTTATGTATATATACACATATATATATAATATGTATGTGTATATATATGATTTTTAATAATGCTTTCATATATATATATATGATTTTGCCACAGAAAAGTCATCATTTTTTTCTAATCAAGTATAAGAACAAAGAATTTAGAGAATAAAGTAGACATACATGGAATTTGAGTAATTACCATCTCTTTTCTCATCCATTACCTCTGTAAATATTAAAGTCTGTCCTTGGACTTCAAAATCAAGTCTTTCAGTTAAAAAATGTTTTCTAAACTAGCAATCATCTGATGTTCACAGATAATGGGAGTGTATGAGTCTCTTTATGTGGCTCCCTTCCTTATAAGTTATCTCCTATTTTTACACTTGTCTCTGCTACCTACTCAGTTTTTTAAATCTCTTTGTAGTTGTTGTTAGGTGACTTCTTTGTTAACCATTGGGAAAGTGGTTTATATATTCTTTTAGCTAAATCTCATCAAGGATCCTCAAAAGCTATATTGACTTAAGTCACATCATACCAATGAAATTCATTCTTCTATTTAGTACCATAGGAATAGAGGCCAGTGGTATGTGGGTGTGTATGTATTCATGTGTCTTATGAGTTCTTTTTCAAAGTCATTAAAAAAGAATGCATGGATCTTTCGTTTTTTTCCACCTGTCTTATTTAAGACTTTCTTTACTAATCATGACTATGATTGCCTATTTTCTGGCAGGGAGAAATTATTGAACAGTGAACTGATTGATTATATGAATGTTGAAATCAGTGACTATCTATTAAAGAAATAAAATTATAATTAAAATATGTGGCATTTCCTTTGAAAAGTACAAAGGGAAACTTAGCAGTAAGTGGCCTGTTCTCTGGATAAAAGTATTTTCTTCTCATTTGCATGTTGTTAGGATAGGGGGATGAGTTAGTTAATGGTAGTGCAGAAACTGTAAGATCTAAAACTAAAATTTTCTTCACTATTCATTATACAGATATTTCATAGGAGGTTATGCAATAGGTATTGTGCAAGCAAGCACCAAAGAAATAACAAACACTACACATAGTACGTGACCTCATGGAGATTCAGAGTTTAAAGAAGAAACATTTGTTGAATGTGAGATTACAAGGTCAGTGCTTTTTACTAAGGGGCATGTTTGAGGAGCAGCAAAAGCATACAGTGAAGGGTCCTGATATAACTTGAGGACAACAGGGAGCAGCTCCTGAGAAGGTAATGCTCCTGGCAAGAGAATTCCATTAAGTAATGATGACTGGTTAAAAAGAGAAGGAGATGAGGTAGGAGCAAGGGAGAGTATTTGAAATAAAAGAAGCTACAAGTGCAAAGGCCTGGAGAGGAGAAGAGCTTACAAGAACTGAAAGGAGTCTCACAAGGCTAAAAGTTGGAAAGCAAGGCAATGAGGGTCAGGAGAGGGGCTTAGGGAGTCAGGAAGGGACCAGGTCATGGAAGTCTTCATAAACCTTATTAAGTGTCTGAGATTTTATTCTGAAGGCAAGGGAAAGAGTTATGTAGACAACTGACATGATTAAATATTGGCTGACATATGAAAAATGGGTGGGATTGACTACAGAAAGGATGCAGGGAGAACTGTTAATACATTGTACTAAAAATTGGACAAGAGGGATTTTTGACCTAGATTTGGATAATCTTTGAGGGAGTGTGGGTCATTTTTGATGATGGAAGCACCCTAAAATGGCAAACAGCCATACTTATATGAGTGACAATGAAGTTCTAAAGCAAAAGATATGTGTTTTTGGAAAATATTTGGAAAAAATTTCCAAAAAAATTTGGAAAACATTTCATGTTAGGTTTTCAAAGTATGCATGTAAAATGTTTATTACATAAATCACAACAAAGCCAAGCACATAAGTTTCATCAATAATCATACTGATCTAAGATAACAATATTAAATTTTAGCTTGTTTTTCAAATATATGTAGTTACATATGAAAACACACCAAAGAGAACATAAATTGTGCAGACTCAAAAAATACAACTAGGGTTAAACAGATAAAAAAAATTATCTGTTTACTGAAACTATATTTCCACATTATAAAATATCATTTTACAATGTTTTAATAGTTACATATATAGAGAAATGCACATCAATGTTTTCATTAAACTTTATATTTTGTTTGATTTTAATATAAAAATATAATATTAAATTTTAAATATTAATGTGTGAAATACTTTTAATGATATAGGCATGTATTGATAAATTGACAAGGTCTGTGGGTAGCGCTTTCCTATTTATCCAAAAGTATATGACCAATGTTATGATGGGTTTACTGTGGTAAGTATAAAGTATCATAAGACTAGCGTTAGACAGCATTTATCAATTATTGTTAATTAAAAAACTAATATCTTCCCTAGCAAAATGCTCCAGTATTTTTTTTACTTAAGTAGTACTATATTCAGTGTTTTTAATTCTGAGTTCACATTTGAGCTACTGCCAAAATGTCATATCATCTTAGTTAATTTAAATGAAATAGAAAAACTCTTCTTAAATATTGAACACTAAGATGGCAACTGAGATTCTTTCTAAGTGCTTTATAGATCAAGAAAACACTCATTTATTTGCAAGCGTTATTCAAGGTCAATTTAAACTAGAGTTTCTAGCAGATAATTTTTTATTCGAAGAAACAAGGCTCTCAGTTTAGATCTATGAATAGGAGGCTTTGTCTGTGTCATTTATTTGTTCTTTCAGCTGTCACACCTTTTTAAGAATAACTTAAGAAAAGGCAAGATTATGAGTATATAAAAACATACATACTATTTTTTCAAATATTATAAGCTTCAACTTGTTAAGCTTTAAATGGAATTTAAGGGCACTCGATAAAGTCACTTTTGTCAAAGCCTTTTCCTATAATAATATATTTGGATGATGCAAGATGTATTCTCTTGTGATGTTCAAGTGATTGATTAAACCAATTTATGTGGAATATACAAGAACTATTTGGACTTTGTGGTTTTCTTAAATGAGGCAAATAAGAATTTCTGTTTTCTGACTAGGAAATAAATTCTGCTAGCCCTATTTCAGATGCTTCAGTGTGCCAAAGTCGTTATTAAGTCTGGTGTTCATAAATTACTAATCTGGAATAAGAGGTTGAATGTATTTTGAAAACTTAAACCTGTTTCACCTGAACATGTTTAACTAGTTAATAAGAAACATCCAAAAGACAAAACCCTGAGGTCAATGGTCATTTTTTGTAAAGCTATTATATGCTGTTTAAACTGGTTGTTTGGGTCTGTCTATAACATAAGTTTAATAACCTAGCTCAAATGCAGATTTCTAATTTTCAATTAACATAGGAATAATTTTGTTTGCTAAAATAAAATAAATGAATGAATGATAAGTCTGAAACATGAAATGTTCCAGGTAAAACTTTTTAAAATTCCAAATTTCAAAAAATCATGTGGCAACTGTATAGCTCAAGCTTTAAGTATTAACTTTTAACCTTTGACCTTACAGATTTTAACCAATGAAATGTCTCTTTAAACTTTAAAGGAAACAATGATAACGAGCGCCTGGCGATTGCTAGACAGCGAATTCCATATCGACTTGGTCGAGTAGTTGATGAATGGCTACTCGACAAAGGTAAAAAACATTGATTAAAACTTCAAATAAAAAAATAATTTGAACATAACCAAGTAGTACTTCATTGTAACACTAATAAACATAAAAAATAAATTTTCCGTAAAACTAAATTAAAAACAAATTTAAAACAGTAAAATGTAGATAGTAATATTTGCATACCTTGTATAATAATTTCTATACATTTTTAGACATACAGCTGTTTAATAATCTTACCCAGTTAACTTAAGGTTAAAGGGACTGTTAAATATAATCCACTAACTCAATCTATGAAGGTACTCACAACAAGCATTAACCCAAAATGATAAATCATTCATAGATTATATTACATGTTCCAGCCTCTAAATTATTAACTAAAATGTAGTTCTGTTATCTTTATCATGGTCCTGAAAAAAAAACAACAAAAAACTATTTGTTTAAACTCTAGGGATCTTAAATAGCGGGCAATATGGATTGCCAGTCAAAACAAAGTCCCTTTAACGTTTGCAACCTTCTAAGAGCATTTGGGAACAAGCCCTAATTAAAACTGAACTTAAAGTTGTGTGCATGCTTTTTATGAGCAGAGAGCAATCTGCTAAAACTGGATACTCAGTATGATGTTAATGGACTGTTGCTAAGGATTGCTGTTTGATGGAAATGTGCCATGATTTCTCCATTGGTTTGTGTACCATTCCTGAAGCCGCTTTTTACATCTGAAGCTATTTTTTTTTTCATTTTGTTTTGTTTTAATAGACTTGCTGAAAGCCAATCAGAAACATATTTTGGAATTTTTTCGTCTCTGACATGCTCAGTATAAACCATGCATTTCTTTTCAGTGTGATTGCCGGAAAAATAGAATAATTCAAAGAACCATGGACTATTGCATTCAAAAACTAATCATGACTACAGAATAGCATGCAGATACATGTGGACATTATGTGAAATATGAAATTTCTATCATCCTTAAAATTAGATTTCAGCTGCTATATACTAGTTTCTTTTAGTGGTAATGTCAGAAGGACAAATATTTGAAAAATCATAGTTATCTCACATTTCTTTACTTTACCAATTTAGACTTAAGACATCTACCTTATAAAATCTTGAGGTAAAAAAGGAAAAGGGATTTACCAAAACTTTATTTGTAATATATATCTTTGATTGGTCTTTTAGCAAAAGCACTACATTTACAATAATTTAAGAGTTTACTAGTATTTACCAACAGTTCTGCATTTCATGGACACCTCATTTATAAGCAATGAATTATGAGCTAAATGCCTCTCTTATAGTTTATTGCTCTCATTATCCACCCCATGAAAGATTTGTTTTATCATGCTTTGTAGATGTAGAGTTCACAATCAACATTTTTGCATGTATGTAATATTATTTTTACAGGGCGTCAGCTCACAATCTTCAATAGCCAAGCAACCATAATAATTGGCGGGAAAGAGCAGGGCCAGCCTTTCCAGGGCCAGCTCTCTGGGCTTTACTACAATGGCTTGAAAGTTCTGAATATGGCAGCCGAAAACGATGCCAACATCGCCATAGTGGGAAATGTGAGACTGGTTGGTGAAGTGCCTTCCTCTATGACAACTGAGTCGACTGCCACTGCCATGCAGTCAGAAATGTCCACGTCTATTATGGAGACCACCACGACCCTGGCTACTAGCACGGCCAGAAGAGGAAAGCCCCCCACGAAAGAACCCATTAGCCAGGTGAGCACATGGATTTCATTTCTTCATTTTGAACTGATGATGAAAATGGGCTTTTCTACATAAGTGGTATTGCTAAAATTGGGTTTGTTTTTTCTTAATCTCAGACACTATAGCTTCCTTTGAGAATTCTTTAACACAGTGCATTCAGTTTGAATATGAAATGTGTACATTCTGTGGATTAGAGGTTTGTAAATTTTTATAAAAGGCTTTATTTTGGTTTGTAAGTTGCTAGATGACAGTCTTGATTCAAAAACCTCATCCAGCCCGGCTTGAGGGGACTGTCTGCTAAATATACAGGATTTTCATTTTTAAGTTAAGCTAACAAGTAAATGAATGAAATATTTGACCAATCTTGTTTGTTTCAGCTCCATGCTTTATCAAAATTGAAAAAAAAAAAGGATCTTGAAAGAGATATTACAACACTATTTCTATTGTATTTTGAAGTTTTGCCATTTTGAATGTGTAGGCATGTGGCTTTCTTGGTGAATAATAGGTCCACTCTGTTATGTGTGAAAGAAAAACACTCCCTTACTTTGAGCACAGAAACCCAAAATGTGGTATTTAAAACTGTCTTGTGCTAAGATATTTTGTATGCGTGAATGACTGCCCACAACTACAGTTAAGTTCAATGAGATGATTGTTCAATCTTATATCTAAAATTTTAAATAGTGGAATTTTTAACTGTGATATCCATACAGCTTGTAAGTATATTCATGCAACCAAGATATACTTACACATTAATTACTATGTATCAGGCACTGGTTTGGGTATTGGTGTTACAGCAGTGATAAACACAGGGGAAAAACTCTATGAAATGTTGTTAGATGCTATGGAAATGTTATTAAGTGCTATTAGCCCTATTTACATTTATAGCCTTTGTACATATTCAGTTGTCAGTTCTTTAAGAACTGTGTATGTTCCTGGATCCAAATTGTTTTATTTTGTTTTATTATTGCTAATCAGTGAATGTCTCCAATAGGTGCTATACAAAGTGTTTCCAAATACATGACCCTTACATTTCTAGAAAACAGCCTTCTAAAGAAGCAGGACTGACAACAACAACAACAACAAATGGCTTTTATTTCAAGTATTTGAAACAGACCAGCCTCAGAGCTGGAGGGAAAGTAATTGAAGGCAAATTCTGTTTGTATAAGCACATTGAGTCTACTAATTAACATAGATTTCCCAGAAAAAGAAGAATATAGATCCTGCTTTCAACTTTGAATAGGAATGGGTGAAAGGAACACAGTAGAGAACAGGGTAATGTTCTGGAAGAAGAGAGATGATAAAAATAATTATAAATTCTATAAATTCCTAAATGTAATATTGCATGTTTTACATGTACAGACAGCCTTGTTCTCTTCTCTTGTTCCTTTCTTTTCTTACTTGAATTTGGCAACAAAGTAAAAGGGGGCATCTCACAGGATTTCATCAATATGTACCTACTGGTTGCTCTCTACATGTCCCAGACACTGGTCTAGCCATGGAGATATATTGGTGAAAACAAACAGAAACTTCTGCACTCATGGAATATAATTATAGGAGGAATATTTGCATAGAGTGATCATTTTGTTAATTTTCTCTGTCTTGTTTGAACTTCAAGATTGTCGATAATATCATAGCACTTAGCACTTTTCATAAAGACTTATGATGTTAGATTTATGTGACTTTAGACAGATTTATACTTGAGCAATAGCTCCATTTAACATCCTATCTTAATATTTCATTAATGATTTTTATTGTTGTAGATTCATGGTCCATTTTATGATAAGCAAGTTATTAGAGTGAATCTGATACAAGAAAATGAATACAAAAGAATTGATAGACTATTTCCTTTACATAAAGTTATTTATAAGAGGATATTCGGGGCCATCCACATTTAAGAATATTTTTGTAAATATAACCTGAAATAATCCATATTTTTATGAATAGTCTTATTTTATCATGAAATAGAGTTGTCTGATTTCATATAATGAAATTAGAGTTGTTAAAGCTCCTAGGCAAGCCAGACATGTCACAAAATAAGAACAAAATTATTAGCATTGTTTCATGTATTTTTATCAATTAGTAATTGCTATATATTTTTAAACTTTTTAAATGTGCAAAATAGATGTTTTGTTTAAAAGATAAGTATTTGTAAATGCAGAAATAAAATTTTATGTATTTTATAATAATGCAAAAGGAAAACAATGAACTTCTCATTAATTGCTCATGAAGAGTATGCTTTATTGTGAACAGTTACATCTTTAAAGATAGCAGTAGTTTATGGAAGCAACTGATCTAATCAATTAGTGATTACTTGGTCAATTTGAGGAGATATTATGGACTTGAAAGGTTCATTTAAAAAGAGAGATTTTTAATCTTTAAGTTCTTAATAGACCAATAACAATTAAAAAATGTGGAAAAATATGTTGCAAATATTCAATGATGGCAACAGAATTTTAAAGTTAGGCTAATATTAACAGTTCTTAAGAATTAACGATGTATATAGGATTACAAATAATAATGCCTATATTTACTGGGTAAAACCTTTAGAGAAGAAAGTAAATTATTTTAGAGACAGAATCATTTGCTGCAACTTTTTTTTTTTTCCACATGAGTAGCAGTCTTCATTTCTTCTATTCAGAATTATCTGTTTAAGATATTTGCTTATTTACTATTAAGGGATGTGTTGGTCAGGGGTGCCAGTTGTCCGTTACTGTGTAACAAATTACTCTGAAATGTATTAGCTTAAAATAACAGGTATTCTTATGCTGCTGTGGGTAAGGATTGAGGCAGGACTTGGACAGGCAGGTCTTTTGCTTATGGTGATGTTGAGTGGAATTCCTTGGTGATCTTTGTTGGTGACAGGTTGATCTGGAGGGTCCATGATAACTTCAGTCACATGGATGGCTCCGTGGTAGAGAAAGCTGGACTCAGCCGGGTCACCTCTCCATCTGTGGGCAGTGCCAGGGCCCTTCCTTCTGGAGAAGAGCTTTTCCCTTTCCTCTCATGTGCACTAGGTGTGGGCGTCTTGGTGCCGTGGATTTTCTGGCAAGGTGTTTGTACAGTGCTGCTGACATAAGCACATGGTGGCAAGGTCGCAAACTGACTGTCCTGCAATGATAGTCCTGATGCTCATTCCAGTAAAGAGTTCCAAACTGCTTTGAAGGTTGGACGAGGCACTGGCATTGGTGCCTACGTTCCCAAGAGAGCACCTGAGCCAAAAGATAGTTGTTGAGCTCCCACGGGGGCTTTTTGTGTCCAGTTGACTCATCAATAGGAGAAGCAGCGTCAAGTTGCTTGTCTGGTTGTGGCCACCACATCTTATCATCCATCTTCCAGGCTGCTTCCACCAGGCACTCACATTGGGAGAAAGAAAATGAACCTGGTTTCTTGGCACTGTCTTGATGTTGGCATGACCAGCATTTAGACTGAATAGTTAGTGTGACCAAGGTTGGAAAGACTGGTGCAAAGGGGTGTAGGTCTGTGCTTGGCCTGCTGGAAGGACAGTCTGGGTTGGAGGGAGAGCCAGAGTGGAATATCAAAGGGAGAATGGGGTGGCTTAAGGCCATCTGCACTCAGCTGCCCACGTGTAATTCTTGAAGGGAAAGGCTCAAAAGAAAATATGTTTGTAAGGGACTTAAAGACAAACAGGAGGGTGGAGCTTGTGGCTCAGTGGGTAAAGCGCCTGCCCCATGTATCAAGGGTGGTGGGTTCAAACCCAGCACTAGCCAAACTGCAATAAAAAAATAGCTGGGCATTGTGCTGGGCACCCGTAGTCCCAACTATTAGGGAGGCTGAGGTAAGAGAATTGCCTAAGCCCCGGAGTTGGAGGTTGCTGTGAGTCGTGATGTCATCGCACCCTACAGAGGGTGATAAAGTAAGACTCTCTCTCTAAAAAAAAAAAAAAAGACAAAAAAGAAATTATAGGTGAAAATGGGGGCTTGGCGCCTGTGGCTCAATGGACTAAGGCACCAGCCACATACACCTGAGCTGGTGGGTTTGAATCCAGCCCAGGCTGCGAAACAATGATGGCTGCAACCAAAAAATGGCCAGGCGTGGTGGCGGGCGCCTATAGTCCCAGCTACTTGGGCAGCAGAGGCAAGAGACTCGCTTGAGCCCCGGAATTGGAGGTTGCTGTGAGCTGTGATGCCAGGGCACTCTATCCAGGGTGACGGCTTGAGGCTCTGTCCCCCCCCCCAAAAAAAAAAGAAAAAAAAGAAAATTGGGAGTTCCCTTTTGTTTTTGAATCAGAGTCTCACTCTGTTGCCCTGGGCCGAGTGCTGTGGCGTCACAGTCCAGAGCAACATCAAACTCCTGGGCTCCAGAGTTCCTCTTGCTTGAGTCTCCCAAGTAGCTGGGACTATAGGCTCCTACTAGTTCTTCTATTACTTAGTAGAGACAGGTCTCACTCTTGTATTTATTGAAGAGTAAGCCTTGAAAGAAGAAGTATTTTAAAAGGGCCTTTTGAGAGGGTTTAAAAGAAAAGGGAATTTATAGATGAAGAATGGAGAGGGGATGGAGCAAGATGGCGGCCGATCAACAGCTTCCTCGCGGCTGGGCACGGCGGCGAGACCGGGGAAAGAGGACCTCAGGCCTCTCTGGAAGGCAGGATCTGCCCAGAAACTTACCCCTGGGGACACAGGGACCCAGCGTGAGGCCTCTGGACACCCCGAAGAAGGCCAAAGCAGCGGAGATTGGGCAGATGGTTGGTCCGCCCATTCGGCCGATCCTGTGGGCGGCCGTGGGTGGGGCAGCAGTGGACTCAGGCTGGAAAGGCCCTGCCTGTGAGCCGCTTGGGCTTCCCCTGGACTTGGCACTCGGCTGAACTGCCCTGGGAGAACCTGGGCAGGAGTGCCGGGGTTTTCCAGTGCTGTCTGGGGCCCCAGACTGGGCCACCGAGCCAGACGGAGCTGCCAGTGTTTGGTGTTGGGCTGTGTGGAGCCACTGTCCATTTGCTGCAACTTTTCCTTAACTCACAACTGAATCTTAAATGGCTCTCGAAATACAGATTACTGATATATGTAAAATTTAAAGTGCTTTTTTTGTTAGAATTGCTGAAAGTCTAGGGCGTTTACTAAGAATGATTAGTAATGCTAATCCAGGTTGGATACAGCATCTTCCTTTAAATCTTGTTCATAGTGGCCATATCCTCAACTGCCTTACTAAATCGTGTTCCAGTAAAGGTCATTTCATTTTTTCTATAGGCACATTGGACTGTTTTCTCAATCAAAGTGTATTTTCCTCAGTGATAACACTGAGCTACTTAAGCCACAATGGCAATGTACCTCCAGGTGATTGCATGTTTTAAAACTATGGAAACAGATTTTTGGTCAAGCAGAATTAAATTGGATTCATTTCAAATAGATGAGATGGGGTTTGTTCAGCCATCCTGCTGGGCGAGTAATAGGGGAGAAATGTATTTCAGTTTCACAGACTCACAGGATATAGGGATATTCATCAAAATATTCCTCATACAAATTCTGTTTACATTTTTACTTAAAAGTAATTATGATTTAAAATGAAAGGAAGTTTCTCTTCTATGATGACCCAGTTTCAGATTAATGTTTGCTTTTGAAAGATAAGATTTATATCCAGAAACAAGGGGGACATTTAACAACACTTCTGATTTAATCACTTCTTTTTAATAACACTCTAACATATTGATAGTATATTATTTGGATTACGTGGAGTGTATAAACCTGTTTTACTTAGAATATTTAATTTTTGTATATTTTTGCAAGACCCATTCATCTTATAAAAGAGAAAGTTTCATAGGGTGGCTTCTGTGGCTCAGCGAGTAGGGTGCCGGCCCTATATACCGAAGGTGGCGGGTTCAAGCCCGGCCTCTGCCGAACTGCAAAACAAACAAAAAAAAAATAGCCGGGCGCTGTGGCGGGCGCCTGTAGTCCCAGCTACTAGGGAGGGTGAGGCAAGAGAATCGCTTAAGCCCAAGAGCTGGAGGTTGCTGTGAGCAGTGTGACGCCACGGCACTCTACCCAGGGCGATAAAGTGAGACTCTGTCTCTACAAAAAAAAA
>CAUYON010096956.1:0-11362 GCA_963573935.1 Arctocebus calabarensis
TCTTAGAAGGGTACAGGTGAAACTTACTAAATGTAGAATATAAATGTCTGAACACAATAACTAAGAAAATGCCATGAAAGCTATGTTAACCAGTTCGATGAAAATATTTCAAATTGTATATAAAACCATCACATTGTACCCCGTGATTGCATTAATGTACACAGCTATGATTTAATTTAAAAAAATTAAAAAGAAAAAGAAAACCCCCCCTATAGAGGGGGTTTTCCACAATTCATGTTAAAGGGATCAAAAAAAGAGCAGAGATGGAAAGGAAAATGGCAGGAGTAGATATATATATCTACATAGATTTATAAAATATATATTATTTATATATATACTAAATACAGAAACTAAACAAACAAGCTGCAAAAATCTCAGCTTCTCCTAGCCCTACCCTTTGATACAAGATCTTCTTTCAAAGAAGGAGGTCACAAAGTCAGCTCATTTCAAAATTTAGGCACTTTCTGAAATCCGTAGCATGAGCACTCTGACTTTCTACAAATAACTCTTAGTATGAGCTTTGAATTTACTGTAGCTTTTATCCATACTTATGATGAGCAAAAAATGCAGCTATTTTGCATTATGCGTGGATAGGCCTTACCTGTCCCTCCTCCTGCCACAAAATTTGAGAATAAGAAATAGCTGGAAATTGAAGCAGTGGCTACAAATAAAAAGGAGTGAAAAGTGAAAGGAAAAATTGCAGGCTTGGTGGCCCGATGATTTCTGTGGATCACAGTATCATTATAGGTCAAATAAGAAGCTTGTAAGGAGTGATCCAATAAAGTCTTGTCCTCTTTTAACACAATGGTAAGTTTCAGATTTAAATAACGAAGTCCCTTTTACAGGCGCTGAAAGGGAAGTGCTGCTACTTTTGAAAAGGTTTCATTTAGCTGCAAGCAAATGAATGCCACATTCGAAAGCTTTTTCCAAAGCAAGCATAGAACAGTTTAGACATAAATAATTCATGTTGAGGAGACGTAAGCTAATGAAGCTCAAAATGCCAGGTATAGAAAGCTTAGTTTAACAGAAACAGGTGAGGTGATAACTGCATGAAAGCACAGCATTTTGAAGTCAAAAGTGGCTTAGAAGGTAGTACACTACCTTTTATTACCAACAAAGAAACTGAGTCCCAGTGAGTCACCGTAAGTCCCTCAGGGACACAATTGATCAATGACATTCTTGTTTTTTATTTTGTTAAATTCCTATGTATATTTTATTTTAATCTGTTTCTTACATAGGAAGTATATCTTTAAGAAAAGAAATATTTAAACTTATCATATATAATGCCTTAATAGAATAAATCAAAATATAATAACTATTAAATGGCATCTAAATCTCCTAAATCCTATAATATCTGATAATCTGTATGTAACGTTTATCTCTTTTCATAGATGAAAATGATGATTTTCTTTGGAGCAGTAACATAGATACCCTTCAAGGAAAAAAACAACAAGGGACTTCCTATCAGGTAATATGAATAATCAATATTCATTTGATGTTTTGTGAAAATCATCTTGTTAATGAGCTCTGTGATATGTTAGATGTATTGAACAATATTTAGATAGCCTTGTTTCTCTTTTTGCATTTAGTTATTATAAGTTACTGTGTAATTGATATCCTATATATTAGAATATGAATGAAAATTTCAAAGAATGATGACATAATAAACCATTTTGGTTATACAAAACTTTGGGCTCTACAGCCTTTTGATAAATAACTCTGGGCCTATTAAATTACTATACTAGGTCTTCTTTGACAAGACCTAGGCTAAGTGCTTGGAACTAACTATCTGGGAACCTTCTGGATGAGGCCCTCATGTTTTTACATTTGATATAAAAATATATACTATGATTCCTAACCTATGCCTTTCAAAATTGCATTAATTATCCTAGAAGTTTGGGAAGTGAAGAATGTCTAAACGTTCTTTATCTCTAATGACAATAACATAACAGAAACTGACACCCAAATACTTGCTATTCACCTGTGACACGAAAGAACATATGAGTCAATAGGGCCAACTCAGGAATGGACTGTTTTTTGATACTTTTCTGCCAGCTGTGAGGTTCATTTTACTCATTCTTATAGTTTTATTAGAAAATTCAGAACTGACCTTCCTTGGTGTAGTAAATTGATCAATAGGCAGAGGGTACATGGCGTATGAATTGTGAAGTGCTGATTTGGTGATGAAGGACAGCTGCCTTCCTAAATCCAAGCTGAGTTTTGAGGCTGTAGAAAGCCTCTGATGGATTCGATGGCAGACCATAACTTTTGATCTATTATGGTTTTGGTGTCTGCTGGTTGCTCTGATGCTGCCAGATGATAGACCCATACGACAAAGCATCTAACACACTGCCTGGGCATCACTTCCACGGGCTTCTCCCAGAGAACTCGGATGAGAGCTCTGCAGTGGGACACAGCTTGGTTTGGCTCGTAATAACTGCGATTTTGTGCAATTTCCCCACTCTCCCTCTGCCTCAGTTTTCATCATCCCTAAAACATGGCTATTAGAAACCTCTATCTCAGGCCTACCACGAGGATCAGTAAGGTATTTCCTTAGTTCCGTATCTGGTACCTACCAGATGTTTTAAAAACTTGTTGTCACTGTTCTTTTCTCCTTCTCTTCTCCTTCCACCTGCTTGTCCTCTTCCTCTTTGCAGGGGCTTACTGACAGTTTCACAAGCATAGCTATCAAATTATCTCTGACATATGCAGTCTCATTTTCCTAAATTCAGATGAGACCTCAGATATAATATCTAAGTGAGGCATTGTCTGAAAGCAGGCAAAAATTATGGCCAGTTTACAAAATCATCTACAGGCTGGGTGCTGTGGCTCATGCCTGTAATCCTAGCACTCTGGGAGGCCTAGGCAGTTGGATTGCCTGAGCTCACAGGTTCACAACCAGCCTGAGTCAGAATGAGACCTTGTCTCTCAAAATAGCTGGGTGTTGTGGCGAGTGCCCGGAGTCCCAAGTAGCTGAGGCAGAGAATAACCCAAAGGTTTGAAGTTGCTGTGAGCTATGATGCCACAGCACTCTGCTGAGGGTGATAAAGTGAGACTAAGTGTCCAAAAAAGAAAAGAAAAGAAAATCTTTTCCATATGCCTTATGCCAAAAGAAATACTTCTTTAGGCTTTTAGTAGAAAAATAGAACCACCTCTTAAACAGAAGAAAATCTTAATGTAACCTAAACATTCGTACCCCCATATCAATCTGGAAAAAAAAAATAAGAAAGAAGAAAATCATGTAGAAATGTCTTAGAAGAAAATGGTTAAAGATAAATCTTTACCCTAAAACCAATGCCTTGGAAGTTTTAAATGGCAAAGAAATGGGTGCTGCTACAATAGGAACCATTCAATTGTGCCATGCAGTTTGTCACTAAAAGTTAGTTGAAGGAATTCATACCCAGTGACAGGCATGCAGGAGGCATCTAATCCAGAAATCCTCATTTGAGAGCAGGCCCCAGTCTTATCTATCTTCCATAACTTTGTTCTTATGCAGAATAGGTATTCAGTTGAACTTGACTGAGAAACATTTATCTGCATGGCAGAATAGTTTAGCTAGATGCGCTATGCAAAATAGTAATTTAAAAATTTCTTGTGACTGAGGAGAAATGGATGCCATTTACCCAGTGAAAAATGGGGGAGGAATAGGAATATTCTCAGATGGAGAAGCAAATCTGGTATGAAGAGGAAATCTGCTTATCTGTGCATATAAGAGTAGACTTTGCCACTCATCTATCAGAGTCCTGTTTTTGCAAATGTTCCCTGGAGACGCTCTGTATTGGAGGCACTTGGAGGACTTGTGACTTCTGTGCCACATTTCTCTTCACCTGAATGTCATGACCATGGGGCCTAGGAATGGGTATTGTTATGTGACTCTCTGATTGAGGCTCAATACATCAACCATGAAGCTCTTGGAATATGGACAGCTGGTGGTGTCTTAGTCTATTTTGTGTTGCTATAAAGGAATATCTGAGACTGAATGATTTACAGAGAAAAAAGGTTTATTTGGCTCAAGATTCTGAAGGCTGTAAAGTCCGAGATAGGACAACTACATCTGGTGAGGGTCTTAGGCTGCTTCACTAGTGGAGGAAAGTGAAGGGGAGCCGACCTGTGCAGACTGCCAGGTGAGAAAGAAAGTGGAGTAGGGGGTAGGTGCCAGGCTCTTTCTAACAACCAGCTTTTAGGGGAACTCTATTCATGAAGGATCCACCCTCAGGACCCAAACACCTGCCGTTAGGTCCCACCTCCTACACTGATTATAAATTTCAACATGAGGTTTTCAGGGGACAAACATACAAGCCGTAGCTGTGGGAATTTGTCCACAGATGTGATGGCCCCTGCATTTTCACTTTATAAGTGCAAACTTGGCTCAGGTATGGTTCTGGAAGACAATTGCCTCCTAGAAAAAGTGATGTTTATTTTCGTTTCTTATCATGGGAATGATATATATTCATTATCGAAGTTTTCCAAAACTAGGAAAAAGCAGAAAGGATTAAAAGAATGAATAATACCTTAGGGTAAATATTTTTCCATGGTCATTTTCTGAATGTTAGTAATATCAGGTAAGTTTCATAGAATCTAAATCATTTTAGTAGTTATAATTATCATATAACAATGCCTACAAACTATGGTTTAGACACCAAAAAATGCTCAGAATACAAGATTTAAACCTTAACTGACCTTCCAGTCAGAAGGTACTCCAGAAGATGTGTTTTCTTCATGTTCTTAAAAGGGGAGGGAAGTTCTCAGGGATGGAAAAAGGTACAAGAAACCAAGCAACTGGGCAGGAGATGTTCATGGCTTTGCTCTGTGCATATATCTGCATACTTGGCCTGGGATACACTTGCTGGAGAACCAGACTTGCAGGAAAAGCGCTGATGGAGAGAGTTTGAAGCGAAGCAGTCTGCTGTAATCATTACACCAACCATAAAGAACATCCTGGAGAAACTTGTCTCCCAGCATTTATTTTCATATCCTTGTTCTTGTTTGTTCTTCTCCGGCAGCACTCAGTTGATGGCTCAAACCTTTTGTAGCATATTGAAAAGGGTATAAAATATGCAGTAATACAGACTTTGGGCTAATATATTTTCAAAAATGTTGCATGCCTCATTTCTCACGTAAATTCTTAGGTTGCATTCAGCCTTCAGAGTGTCATTCATATTCATGGTAGAAAAGAGGGATAACATTTGTTACCTTCAGTGCTGGTGATATTAAGTACTGTCAAGAACCTCCATCTAGGACTGAACTAAAAGACTTTCTCCCTGAGCTCCTTTGCCGGAAAAAGTGTTGCTAAGTAAATCAATTAATTAAAAAGTATGTGTGTGTGTGTGTGTGTGTGTGTGTGTTCCCTAAAACCTTGAAGTTCCCTTCTATGGCAGCTCTTAAAGTACTAAGGCTTATATCACTCCACATCCATTTCAATTAATTTCCTTCTTGAGTTCTTTACTATGGATACTGCAAGATTAAGTATTTAAGTTCTCAGCCTCCCCCATAGTTCAGGGTTGTCATGGGGAACAGTTCTGGCCAATGAAATATAGGCAGAAATTCCTGAGGAAGACTCTCTTTCCTGAAGAAAAAGGCAAAGCCTCACGAGGATGAAGGTTTGTCCTTTGCCATCCTTCCTGCCTGGAATAGGACATGGTACATGGCAAGACAGCAGACATCTTCCAACCATGAGGCAAAATGACCCATGGAGGAAGCGGAGCAGCAAATTCATGGAGCCTGGTTTACAGGTGACATTCTTGAGAAGTTGTACAGGCATGGGACTGCTAATCTGTGCACTTAGGTTCTATGGAAATTTAAGCCCCATGCTTATGTAAGCCACTATCATTGGGTTTTCTATCCCTCAAAGTTGATAGATCTAACCGATACATATTATCTTCAAAACAGTCACTTCTAATGCTGAACTCTAATTGTTCTATCTAAGCAAACAGATAAAACTGTGTCCACGGGGTTGAATGGTGTCTAGATTCACCTTTGATTGTGAAAGGTAGACTTCAGTTCTGATGTATTGTATCCAGGATTTATAGTTGGAAGTCTGTAAGTTGAAAATTGGAATACTGACAACATATTAGCTCTATACAGCCCACCAACTGTGTATAGACCTAAAACTATATCCAAAACAGCCACTCATTGTTGGGAATTACAGAAGCTGCCTTTTGTGGTACTTAATTGAGGTCATGACATTGGGTCACTGGGAAAATACTTTAAGGTAATGCTGTGATCTATTAACAAACAGAGAAAGAGGTCCCTCACTAGGTTTTATCAGACAAATTTGGGGTGATTCTAAACAAAGGTGTAAACAACATATAAGACAGAAAACAAAAGAAAAGAATGGAAAAAAATTGACAGATTATTCAAACACTGACTGCAAGTGTCACTCAAAGAATAGTCTTTATGTATAATTTGATAATATTGTGTTGAAAATCATGATCGTGTGTATTGACCAATGTTTCTTATATCAAACACTTTCTTAGCTATTTAAAATTTAACTATTACTAATTTGATAAATAGCAAATAACTTCAAAATTTAGGAGCTTAAAAACAATAGACGTTTATTATCTCCTGGTTTCTGTAGGTCAGGAGTTTGGGAATGAGTTAGTCAGCGATTTCTAGCTCAGGGTCTTTAATGGGGTTATAAGTAAGATGTCATCTGAAGATATAATTCGGGTTGGAAGATCTTCAACTCCTTCTTGTGGCTGTAGGTAGGACACTTCAGTTCCTTGCTGGATGTTGGCTGGAGGCATAAGTCTCCTACCATTCTGGTCTCTCCTTGGGGTTCTTTGGGTATTCTCATAGAATGGCATTTGGTTTCTCCAAAGTGAAAAATTAAAGACACTGGAAAAGAAGAGACCACAATGCCTTTTAAAACCTAATTTCAAGAATTAAACGTCATCACTTAGACCTTAATCTATTGGTTAGGATCAAGTTATTAAATCCAGCTCACACTAAGGAGAGGACAATTATAATTCACCTCTGAAGACAGCATAATAAAAGAATTTGTGGGAAGGGTGTGAAACAAGATGGCTGAATAGAAACATCCAGTAATCTTTCCTCTGCACAAACACCAAATTCAACAACTATCCATACAAGCAAGCACCTTCAAAAGAACCAAAAATCAGGTGAGAGATCATACTGCCAACATTTCATCAAGGAAACTGACACTGAAGAAGTTAGACAAGACAGGTCTATGCATGGTCTATGCCACCCCTCCTCTTTCCCCTGCAGTGCCTTACCAGCATAAGTGGAAAGAGAATCTGTGAGACTGGGGAAGGGATAGTGGAGTGGTGTGAAACTATACACTGAAACTCAGGGCAATCCCTGGCACATGGGAACACAGTACAAAGTTGAATTCTACCAGTGCCCATGGAGGGAGCTTTTAGACTAGCCTGGCCAGAGGGAAATGCCCTGCCCCCAAACCCAAGTTCTGGTTAGCCCCACAACTGGCTATCAGACATCAGCCTGAGGTTTGGACTAAATTCAGAAGGCAGTTGAATTGCAAAGGCTGCAGTCTGCTGGCAATTTCTGAAGTTGTGCTGGCTCAAAGCAAGTGGACTTACAGTGCTGTGACCCACTGAGACAATAGCTGCGGCAACCAAGCCAGTCCCTGTGTTACTTTTTCCCTAACTCTAGACAGTATAGCTTAGAGAGAATTTCTTTCAGTTGGTAAAAGGAAAGGAAAAAATCTGAAGAATTTGTTTTGCAACTTTGGTGCCAGCTGAAGTACAATAAAATAAAATATACAGCAGACTCATGAAGCCCCTGTGTTCAGGCTTTAATTCCTGGACAATATTTCTAGACCCACCTTAGGCAATAAGGATGCATAGTACTGTGAAGAGCAGGACCTGGCCTTGGCAAAGTTCATTCCCTGATGAATAAAGAACCCATTGACATTGAGTAAACATTAGAAGCAGTCAGACAGTAGTCACCAGGGACTTTGGATGAAAATGCTGGTGGCCACAAGGGAGCACCCCCATCTCTCTTCCCCCAACTCCAGCAGCCAAGTACAGAGAGTGAGGGAAGAGAGTGAGAGACTTTGCTTGGTAATCCAAGGAATTCTCCAATATCTTGCCTAAGACCACCAAGGTGGTACTACCAGAAGTATGTAAGAGTCATAGCATTATTGGGTTTGGGTCACCCATAGCACTGATATGGCTACAGTGACTAAAGACTTAGACCACATTCCTTAATTCCCTTTGAATATCTAGAATGCCTTCTCAAAAGGGGTGGATTCAAACAAGCCCATATTTTGAAAATTAAAATACATACCTAACTCTTCAATGTCCAGACAATCGTCCATGAGCATCAAGAACATACTGGAAAATAGGACTTTGTCAAAAAAAATAGATAGTAGTGACTAATTATGGAGTGATGGAGATATGTTGACCTTTCAGACAAAGAATTCAAAATCGCTGTCCTGAAGAAGCTCAGTAAACTTTAAGATAACACAGAGAAGGAATTCAGAAATGTATCAGAGAAATTTAGTAAAGAGCTTGAGAAAATAAAAAATAAATAAAGCAGACATTCTTTGCTTGGGAATTCAATGGAGAACTGAGAAATACATGAGTCTCTTAATGGCAGAACTGACCAAGCAGAAGAAAGAATTACTGATCTTGAAGAGAAGCTATTTGAAGATACACAGCCAGAAGACAAAAAAAAGGAAAGAGAATGAATCATGCCTACTGTATCTAGAAAATAGCCTCAAAAGGGCAAATCTAAGTTATTGCCCTTAAAATGGAAATAGAGTGAGAGATTGGGATAGAAAGTTTATGTGGACATATTCAAAGAAATAATAACATAAAACTTTTCAAACCTAGAGAAAGTTATCAATATTCAGGTACAAGAAGGTCAGAAAACACCAAACAAAGATACCTTAAATCATTTAACAGTTGAGCTCCCAAAAGTCATAGATAAAAGAAAGGTCCTCAGGGAACAAGAAAAAAGAAAAATATAACACATAAAAGAGTTCCAATATGTCTGGCAGCAGACTTCCCAGTGGAAATCTCACAGGCCAGAAGAGAGCATCATGACATATTCAAAGTGCTCAAGGAAAAAGCCTTAACACTAGATTATTATATCCTTCAAAATTTTCTTTAAAACATAAAGGAAAAATAAAGACTTTCTCAGATAACATAAGCTGAAGGATTTCACCAATATTAGACATATCCTATAAAAAATGCTAAAATGAATGCTTCATTCTGAAAGAAAAGGACATTCATGAATGATACATCCTCTGAAGGTGTATAACTCACTGGTAACAGTAAATACACAATATAGAATACTCCATTGCTATAATTTCAGTGTATAAAACACTTATATCTTGAGTAAGAAGACCAAAAAGCAAAAGTCTCAAAAATAACTACAATACCTTTGTGAGAGATAAATAGTATAAAAGGATATGAATAGAAAAAAACAAAAAGTTAAAAACCAGGGGGAATGGAATTGAAAGGTAGAATTTCTGTTGGATTTCTCCTTGCTTGCTTTTTATTTGTTTGCTTATAAGCAGAGTTGTCATATGTTTAAAATAATTTGTTATAACATGTTTTTTGCAAGCCTCGTGGTAATCTCAAATTTAAAAACCTACAACAGATACATAAAAAATAAAAAGCATGAAATTAAAACCCACTAACAGAGAAAATAATTTTAACAAAAGGAAGACTAGAAAGAAAGAAAGAAGGAAGGAAAGACTATAAAACAACACAAAATCAAAAAACAAAAAACAACACAAAATCAAATAACAACATGGCAGGAGTAAGTCCTTACCTATCAGTAATAATGTTGAATGTGAATAGACTAGAAGCTTCAATCAAAAGACACAGAGTGGCTGAATGGATATTAAAACAAGAGCCAACTATATGTTGACTGCAAGAAAACTATTTCACCTATAAAGACAAACATAGACTAAAAAGATATTTCATGTAAATGAAAACAAAAATGATTAGAAGTAGCTACATGTCTATCAGATAATATGGATTTCAAAGCTGAACTTTAAAAAGAAACAAAGATCATTATATAATGATAAAGGGATCAATTCAGCAAGAGAAGTAACATTCAGTTAGAATCAACAATTCTAAATATATACACATTGGAAACATTGGAGCACCCAGGTATATAATGCAAATATTATCAGAGCTAAAGAGAGATAGGGTCTCTACATCTGATAACCTACTTATGATAACGACTGCGTTACACTATCAGTATTGCACAGGTCATGCAGACAGAAAATAAACAAAGAAACAATGAGCTTAATCTGCACTATAGACCAAATGGACTTAACAGACATTTACAGAAAGTTTCATCCAACAGGTACAGAATACACATTCTTTACCTCCACTCATGGATTATTTTCAAAGTTAGGCCATAAAACAGTCTTAAAAAAAATTCAAAAATACTGAAATCATGCCAAGTGTTTTCTCTGAACAGAAAGAAATAAAACTAAAAATCAACAACAAGAGGAACACTGGAAATATATAAACACATGGATATTAAATAATATCAATAATATATAGGTCAATTAAGAGATTAAGAAGAGACGTTGGACAACAAAAATGGCGGCAGGAACCAGCAATTACTGGGAAGATCTCAGGAAACAGGCTCGACAGCTAGAAAATGAACTTGACCTGAAACTGGTTTCCTTCAGTAAACTATGTACAAGTTACAGTCACAGCAATGCCAGAGATGGAAGACGCGACAGTTCTGACACAACACCCCTTTTGAATGGATCAAGCCAGGACAGAATGTTTGAGACAATGGCAATTGAGATTGAACAACTATTGGCAAGACTTACAGGGGTAAATGATAAAATAGCAGATTATACTAACAGTGCAGGTGTGCCCTCCTTGAATGCAGCATTAATGCATACATTACAGCGACATAGAGATATATTGCAGGATTATACACATGAATTCCATAAAACCAAAGCAAACTTTATAGCAATACGGGAAAGAGAGAATCTCATGGGATCAGTACGAAAAGATATTGAGTCATACAAAAGTGGGCCTGGAGTAAACAACAGAAGAACTGAACTATTTTTAAAAGAACATGACCACCTTTGAAACTCAGATCATCTGATAGAAGAGACAATAAGCATTGCTATGGCAACAAAAGAAAATATGACTTTACAGAGAGGAATGTTGAAGTCAATTCACAGCAAAATGAACACTTTGGCCAATCATTTTCCTGCTGTGAACAGCCTGATCCAGAGGATCAACCTTAGGAAGCAGCGAGACTCACTCATCCTTGGTGGTATTATTGGCATCTGTACCATCCTATTGCTGCTGTATGCTTTTCATTGATGGGACATCTCCAGAGACTCTTGACAGCCACCACTTTCATGCCCTGATCTGGAACAAGGAAATGTAGG
>CAUYON010096960.1:0-40103 GCA_963573935.1 Arctocebus calabarensis
TTTTATTTTTTTTGAGACAGCCTCAAGCTGTCCCCCTGGGTAGAGAGCCATGGCATCACAGCTCACAGCAACCTCCAATTCCTGGGCTCAAGCGAGTCTCTTGCCTCTGCCTCCCAAGTAGCTGGGACTACAGGCATCCGCCACAACACCCAGCCATTTTTTGGTTGCAGCCGTCACTGTTGTTTGGCGGGGCCAGGCTGGATTCGAACCCGCCAGCTCAGGTGTACGTAGCTAGCGTTGAGCCACAGGCGCCGAGCGGCTTAATTGATTTTTAAAGTCCTTTTAACTAAAACCCCAAAAGAGCAGGTCAAGGATGCTCTGGCAAATGAATGCTAGTGGAGATGGAGCACTTTAGGGCAGATCCACCATGGCAGAAGCTGCTGGAAGGAAGGGAAGGAGTAGGCTTGGGATAGTGCAGGGATGATAATTTTTTTCCCTCTTCCATTTTATACTTATTGATGTAAACAAATTAAATATTTAAAAAGCAAGAATAGGCTCAGCGCCTGTAGCACAGTGATTATGGCACCAGCCACATGCACTGAAGTTGTATAAGTCTGAACCTGGCCCAGGCCAGCTAAACAACAATGAGAACTGCAACAAAAAATAGCCGGGCGTTGTGGTGGGTACGTGTAGTCTCAGCTACTTGGGAGGCTGAGGCAAGAGAGTCACTCAAGCGCAGGAGTTTGAGGTTGCAGTAAGCTGTGATGCCACGGCACTCTACTCAGGGTGACATAGTCAGAATATAGGATGATCCGGGTGGTGTGGTGGGTTCAAACCCTGCCAGGGTCTGCCAAACAGCAATGACGACCACAAAAAATTAGCTGGCCATTGTGGCAGGTGACTATAGTCCCAGCTACTTGAGAGGCTGAGGCAAGATAATTGCGTGAGTCCAAGAGTTTAAGGTTGCTGTGAGCTGTGACTTCATGGCATTCTACCAAGGGTGACATAGTAAGACTCTGTCTCAAAAAAAGAAAAAAAAGAACAAAAATTCATTGAACAAAGCAGCATAAATAGGATAACTGCTCCCCTCTCAGATAACCTTTGTGAATGATAACCTCACTTCTGTGCATAAGTTCTGGTGTTGTTTATTAAACACACACAAAACCACCTGATGCATTTCTTACCACACCTAATAGAAGACATGCTGCTCCTTGTACCTTGGGGTGTGCAGTTGAGCAGCGAGGTGGTGCAGTGGACAGAATCCCCATTCCACTCACCAGCTCTGTGACCCTGGGAGATAACTTGAACTCTTTTAGCTTTGGTTTCCTCTTCTCTGTAACAGGGCCAAAATTCTCATTCACCACGTGGCAGTGGGAGATTGTATGTGGGCTAACAAGCTAGGGTCAGGTGTGGTGAAGGCCTTTAATTAATGGTGGTGACTATTAGCTGAGGAGCTGGGACACAAGCAGATCACTCAGGATGGCCTGAACGGGTCTGTGTGGACAATGGGAGAGAGGAGGCTTTGCTGACTGAGCTGCTCAAGGAGGGCCCACCCTGCAGGTGCTCAGTGTATGGGTGGGCAAGAAAGGGCGAGGGGTCACTCCTGCAGGTGCAGGAGTTGGAGCAAGCAGGGGAGGCTGGGCCGAGCAACACCGGGGCTGGAGGAGAGGCCCTTGGAGCAGAGGAGGAGTACAGCCTGGAAAGGCCAGAGAGAAGGCATGGAGGTGGGCAGGGCCTCCACACCCCAACAGTAAATCCTTCTAGTGTTTATCAGCCTCAGCGACCTCTTTGGTGACCCTAGTACCTTTTACAAAATAAACAGTAAGTGATGGCACTTCTGGAGGGAAAAAATAAAGGATCAAAGCTAGAACCTGTGCCAGGGCAGAGAAGGGAAATGAGCCCAGGTGGGCACGCTGTTCCTTTCAGAGGCCTGAGTAGCCATGGCTACTCTCAGGGTCTTTGCCCTCCTGCAGTCTGTGTGAGGCCTTGAGCCTTCAGGTGGTCTTGTCTACCCTCAGAAAGGAGGGAAGGACAACCTGGCATCAGAGACCGTTTCTCTGATCTTGGACTGGGCAGGAAAGGGCAGGGGAGCTGAGGCCAGAAGCTGTCCATATCCTTAGGCCTACGGCTCCTGCACTCAGAGGCTGGTTCTCCCCCTCAACTGAGGGCTCCTCAAGGCAGGGGTGAGTCTTCTGCCTCAGTTTCTGTCTCAGGATCCCACATGGAGATCTGCCCCAGTGGACCCACGGGATGTGGAGATAAAAGCTCCTGCTTACTTAAAAAAGCATCCTCTGCAAACTGTGCCAAAGAACAGGACCAAAATAAAAACAAAGAGGGGATTTTGTTGTTCTTCTACTTATCATAATTTCAAAATACCTTTTTCTGGCCTGCGAGAAGATGCTTCCTCTGGGCCAATGCTCGGCCCTTGGGTTGGGTGGCAGCAGGAAGGTGCCAAGGATCTAACTCTTGCCAAACTAAATCTGTCTCCTGACCCTTGTGGCCAGCAGAGCTGAGGTGGGCCCACCACCCCCACACAGCAGGGTTTTCCTGGGGCCGCCAGTCCGTGGCCATTGTAAATAGTTAAACTGTGTTTATGTAGCAGTAACGTGCGTGTTACCTTTCACAGCGACCACATTCCAGAGGGCAATCTTGGGTGATTTACCTCGTCCCGTGTGGCTACCAGTCCCTGCATTGGGTGGGTGGCCTCTGGGGCCCAGCTCTGCTGTCCCAGGAGGGCTGTTTTTAAAGAGCTGCCCGGCACTAGACACTTTATGCCCCACCTTGCCGTGTCCCACTACGTGTGTGTTCTGATTCCGGGTCTTCCTCAGCAGACTCCCCAGGGTCGTCTGGGAAGTCTGAAGGGAGCTGTTGGGGTCAGCGTGCCCCTTCCCCAGTCCTTCTTGCCTCGCTAGTCCGGGAAGCCAGCGTCTGGGACTCACCCATCATGTGCTTGGTGACAGGTGGACGCAGGCTCCAGCTCGGCTTTCAGCACTGGCCCTGGTGTCTGCCGCAGCGGCAGCCCGGGCCATGTAAAATAACAACTAACCTTTGTGGAGCCCAGTAAGGGCACCGGACACCATTTTTTGTGCCTTATAAAGGAGATACTGTCATGAGCCCCTTTTATTGACTATAAAACTGAGGTATGTCGAGTCCACGTAAGTTGTCCAAGGATACACTGTGAGGCAGGCCCAGACTTCCCCAGACAGCCTGCCCTCCACTGCAGCTCTCCACTCTGTGCAGATAGGACCCCTGGGAGATGGAGGCAGGAGGCAGAGGATTGCTGGGGGTCCTTGGCACCCCTGTGCATGCAGGCATGCAGCACATACCAAGTGGGAACAGGCACCTCCACACAGATGCATGCATGCTCACATCTCATGTATGTGTCCAGCCACATATATACATCCAGTCTATGTAAGAGGCCTCACACATACGAGGTCTGCAGTTAAGTTTGCAAATGTGTCCTAGAAAAAGTGCTGCATCTCTCACTGCTGAATATCACTACGGTCACCTTTGAAATACTCCCCTGAGGAAGCTATGCACTGATGCCAGTGCCTCCTCCACCCTCCAAGCAATTTTGGAACTCCTTTTCTGGAACAACCATTAGAGTGATCATCATACCAATGAAGTGTGCAAACTCGCCCCTGTGCGCTTACATTGGCAGCACTGGTACAAACAAGTCAGTAAGCGTTCATAACCTTGGGTGTCGGTGTCTCACAGCTGTGTTCATGTTGCCACGTGGTGGTGTCTTGCGTAGTAGCATTCATTATTGCTGTTTCATGCTTTTGTGTGCTGTGACAGCTCTGATGGCTGTTCCTTGGAAGCAGAACCAGGCACTGGCATCGGTGCACAGCTTCCCCAGAGGAGCACCTCGAAGGTGTCCATAGTGACATTCAGCATTAAGGTGTGTAGCGCTTTTTCCAGGATGAGTTCATGAACTTAATTCTCTGACCTCATACATGAACACGTGCACATGCGTGTGTGTACTTCTATCCATGAGTCCACACTATACAAGTGTGTTTCCCATGCACCCATTCCCACACTGACACACATACATGCAGATACACACAAAACTCTTGTGTGTGTGGAGTGAGTCCCACCACTTTGCTAACCAAGAGCTGACTGTGTTCCCTTTCCCAAGGTAGTGTCAGCCCTAGGACAAGCAAGGCGGAAGTGGATATTCTTATTACATATGTGCACTCAACCAAGATCTCCTGAGTGCCCCTGTGTGCAGGGCCTTATGCTGGGTACTGTAACGGGAGGCTCAAACCGAGGGAGGCTCAGCCCAGCCCCTCGGATGCACCACGTGCAGGGCAGCAAAGGCCATGAGGCAGTCAACACAGTCATCCCTATTTCCAAGGCTCGGCCTGGGGAGTGCAGGCTCCAGGCTCCACTGAGGCTGGTGTAGCTGCCTTTGGAGGCCACACTGCTCGCCCATTTCTGAAGACCTGTCAGGACTGGGCCCTCCTGCAGGTTTGAGGCCTGGGAGTGGCCCAGACAGGGATTCTGGTTGCCTTTGGCAGGGTCCAGGCCCCTTCCCCAACATATTCATGGCAGAAGCAACAGTACCATGTCCCTGAACAGCCAGGCAGGGGAGAGTCACCAGGCACGCCCACCCCCAAGTGCCTGCCTGCCCTCACAGCAGCATGTGGACCTGGCTTTGTCTATGCAGCCTCTACAAAGGTCCACAGCAGGAATCTTCCTGATGTCTAGTCCTTCTGCCAGCCCTGCCCTGCCCCATGCTGTGAATTGTGTGGACCTCACCCAGGCAGTGAGGGGCCAGGCCTTTTATATGGCAGCATCTATTACCCAAGAGCAGGGCCATGAACCCCTAAGCTGGGAGCTAAGCTAAGGACTCACAGGCCGGAAGCAGCTTGCTGGATGTGAAACATGGAAGGCCTATGCTTAGATGGGCCCTGTGTTTGGTTGACTACTCCATTGCTGAAATTCTTAATAGTTTTTGAACAAAGGCTCCACAAATTATGTAGCTGGTTCTGTCGCTGGCTGAGGCTTTCTGTGGGTGAGAGTGTCACAACCCTCCCCCACCCAGCTTCCTGCTGCTCCTGCATGCCCCTCGGCTGCCCTGCCACTGCCAGCTCGGCCTCCTGCCCTGGGCTGGCCCAGACCACTGAGATGTGGGCGGCTGTGGTTTCTCGGCGCCCACAGCGTAGCTGCAGTGTTTGAAGATGCACTTCAGCGGTGTCCTCAGACTGTGTTCCTTCTGTCGCCCAGCCTGCGGTTGCCCGCCTGCTGTCGCCAGGGCATGAGAAGCCCGGGAAGGGGGCCCTCGCTCAGCGCATACTCAGCTTCTGGTTCAGAGCCCACATATAGACTGCTCTTTCCAGCCCCACCCTAATGCACACCAGCTCTAAGTTCCCTGAGCCTCAGTTATCGCAGTTGTAAAATGGGGATTAAGAAACCTTCCCTGTAGTACTGGTGGGAAGATTCCTGGTAAGACACAGGAAACACCTGGTAACAAGCCCAGCACAGAGCCGAGCCAGTGAGTGCCTACTGATGCAGCCCATCCCCGAGGGGCTGGGGGTGGCTGCAGGCAGAAGTGTAAGGAGCTTAACTGGAATGCAGAAAGAATAAATGCTCAAATGGTGACACTGAGGCCCAGGGAGGGACGAGTCTTGTCTACACTAGGACTCAGGAGTCTTGTTCCTCTGCTCACCAGACACCCCCCCACATGAGCCCTGCCCTGTCCTCGACTGTGCAGAAGGGACTCTGGCTCTGCTGCTCAGCACCATGTGCTATGTCCTCAGGGCATGCGTTGAGGTTTTTCTGATACTACACGTGTTTCTTCCCATTCCTTCAACCATTGTGTATTTATTAAGCACCTCCTAAATATCTAGCACCTGTAAAACATCGGTGACCATTCTTGGGACACACCACAGCAGCCTCTGGGGAATAATCCCAAGACAACTGTCTGCCCTTTGCGTCCTTTGATCAGTGACAAAGAGGCCAGGGTCACTCTACCACTTCCAAGCCTGATGGTCCCGGGCACCACTGAGCTGGTCTGAGAAAAGGGGCAGCTGCTGCAAACCTTCCCTGCTTGTCACCCCTTCTACTTCTCAGACCCTCCTCTGCCCAATCCTTGGGGTCACTTGTCTTTCAGGGGCCTAGTCCACTCTGAACAAGTTTTGGTGAGGACAGGCAGAATAAGAGAATGGGCTAATGGAAAGTAGGGAGTTGAAATGAGGGCTCAATGCTATTGGGAGGACTTGGGCAGCTGCTAAGGGGGTTTGAGCAGGACAGTGGCATGACCACCAGCTCTATCTTTAAAAGCTCACTTGGCTGGGATGTGGAGAAGGAGTCGGAGGGACAATGGTGGACACAGAGAGGGCTGATGAAAAGCAACTGCAATAGTCCAGACCCCTGTCTCTGAGAACCTGACCACTCCAAAATAGGCAGGGAGGCCTCAGAAGAAGTCTGGAGACTGAGTTGTTGCCCTCCTGCCTGCAGCACCCCCTTCTGGCCTGTGAGCGTCCATCCTTTCCTTGGCTGGATCCTCGTCCAGCCTGTGGTCCTGGAGCTCTGATTTATTCAGCCTGAAAACCAGTCAGTGAGTCTCATGTTTCCCCAGGCTGCAAAATAGATTATTTTTTTTTATTAGCTGTCCCTTGTTAACTCATAATTGCAATCATGTAACATTTAATAGAGGCACAAAGCGATCCCCATCACTGCTCCACAATCATTCATTAGCTAACAAGACTGAGCGGCTCATAAAAAAGGGGCCATTAAAAAAATTCTGGGGAAATGGAAAGCAGGAGGTGATGCAAGCCCTGGTTAACAAAGGCGGAGGGCTGGGGGAGGCGTGAGCGGGTGTGAGCGGAATAACCCAGCCCTGATAAGCCACAAAGCAGCGAATGCTGCTCCCTCCTCCCTCTGCTGCCTGAGTCAGAGAAGCCAGAATGTGTTCAAAATCGAGCAATGTAATTAGCAGGTTGCATCATGCCCCTCGATTATAAATTACAATGGCCACAAAGAGGGTGGCTAGGGCAGCAGGGATTAGGTGGGGTAACCCAATCCCAATGCCAGGAAGGGGAACAGAGAGCCCAGAAACTGCCGTCCACCACTCAGAGACCCTGGTAGCCTCTGCCTGGGACAGCGACAAGTCCTGCTGAATACCTGCTTTGTGTTGCCTGGGATAATGATTTACAAACTGGAGGAATCAGAACGTGTGAAAAGAGGATGCCCCTCTTAACCCAGCCATTGTCTCCCTCGGCTGGAATGTCCCTCATCTCCACCCACTTGGTGCACCTGTGCACACGGTGCTTTGAGGATGGTCAGGGTGCGGAGCCCTCATGGGGGCTGGACTGATAAGATCTAAAGGAGCTGAGCCTGATGTGGAGACACAGTCAGGGATGATTGAGACTCAGCAAACAGGGCTGCACCTGAGTGATCTACTGTGACTTCTCTCTGAGGCAGAGTGGGGGCAGGGGAGGACAGAGCTGAAAACAGAGAATCTGAAGCTATCCCAGACTTTGTCACCAGCAGGCTATAGGAGACTGGGCAAGCCATTTCCCTGTCTAACCCTCAGTTTCCCACTACAACCTGACAAGGGCAAGTCATTTTCCATCTCTGTGCCTCAATTTCCCCACCAGACCTTGCCACAACTGGCCATGTGACCCAAGGCAAACTACCCACTCCCTCTCTCCCCGTTTTTTCCATTTACAAGTGATCCAGATAATCTTTAAAGTCCCTCTTGGTTCTCCTCTAGGTCTAAGATGAACTCTGTTTTTCCAAACACTAACCAACTAGCCAGCTAACCTGGTACCTTGGAGACCAGGGAAATGGGCCTGGCAGCCCTACCATCTGGCCATCTGCATGAATCAGAGCCCAGGGAGGCAGGGGGAGCTCTGTCTCAAGCAAATCAAGGTACAGGTGGCACCACTCCCCCTGAGCCCATGTAGACACACCCTTTACTTGTTCCTGGTGGAAGATTTGGCCTTTCAGACCGGCCTTTGCAAACAGCCCTCACACCATAATATTTTCTCAGTGGCCCGATTCTTGTGCACAGGAAATAATCTCATTAATGTTATTATCTCTGTGGAGGAAGGACAAGGATATAGATTTGCTCTTAAGTTCAATGAACTCGGCTTTCTTGAAAGGAAAAGTCCAGAGCTAAAGCAACTGCCTTGTAGGAGACTTTCTTTGGACAAGACTTGGCCCCAGCTGAGTTTCATTCTCAGTGTGGGAGATACGGCAGCTGCCCCCTGAGCCGTGGCCCTCAGCCACGCTGGGGCCTCCATGTCTTCCCTCCTGCCTCAATTTTCTCCGACTAAGGAAACTGAACTGACAGACGGGAATAGGTATTCTCAATATGCAAAATGGGTGATTGGGACGGGAGCCCAACAGCACTGCCTGCATCGCTCACTCCCTTGGACGCCTATGGGGGCCTCCAGGCTTGGCCCTTCGGATCCCTTTGCTACTCTGTAGCCACAAGACCTTGCTAAAAATCGTGACTGATCACTCTTCCACAGCTTAAACTAGCCTTCCAAAGGCACCCCTCCTCAAAGTCCTAGGCCTAGCAGGTTCCACAGGCTGCCCACAGGGTCCTACTTCTGTCTCCAGCCATTTCTCTCTCTGTGTAGCCCAAGAGAGAAACCCTGGTCCCCTCATATCGCAGGCTGTCTCATACCTCCATACCTTTGTGCACACTGTTCCCATTGTCTGCACTGCCCTTGCCTTGGTCACTGGCCAATTTAGATTCAGCCTTAGGGACCTCACATTTGGGCCACCTCCTCCTGGAAGCCCTCTTCCAGATGCCCTTTCTGTGCTCCCCCACCTGAGCAGCTCTGTCTCAGCAAGCCTATATGTGCCATGTCCCAAGTCCTTGAGCTCCCTGGGAAGAAGCTCAGGGGTGGGGATGGGTAGAGGGACACTGGGATACCCAAGGCCATGTCTGCACACAGTCGGTGCTCACAAGCATCTTCCATGTTGAACTTCTGCCTTTTCTCACAGTGAGGATAAGGCAGGTGTAGCCTGAGGCCTGAGACTGGAAGCCTGGCTCACTCCTTCATTTGTTTGTGTAACCTGAATAACTGTAGTAAGGGGCAGGGAAGAAGTGGGGTGGTATAGGGGAGAGGCACCAGACCCATCAGCTTTGGACATGTCCCTGACATGGCTCCCCAGAAGCCCCTGGCCCTTGGGGTGGGGTTGGGAGAATGTTCAAGAAGCCACCCCTGTGCAGGTGGACCTCTAGGGCAGGAAGGCCCCCAGGGCTGTTGGTGGCACTGGAGATTGCCCATGTGTTTCGCCCAGCAGGGCCTGCACCTTATCAGCAGTGATCTCTTGGCTCCCAGTCAACAGAAGCTACAGTATGGGGATGGTGGGGGGAGAGCGGCATCTGGAGGAGCGTCTTCTCACCTATCAGGGGCTCTCCTCAGCACGTCCTCCTGGGTGAGGCAGCTGTCCTTGTGTCCACATCACCAAGGCAGGTGACCACTCTGCTCCTGTGTCAGGGCGACATTAGATCCTTAAGTCGTGACCTCACTCAGGCGTCTGTCCTTGGCTCCCGTCTGCTTCTGAGTTGGGAGCCAAAATAACAGCAAAGATGTGGCTGCCTGCAGACCCTTCTTGAAAATGGTAAACAAAACACTAAAGTTATTCCCACTTAATAGGATAGAAAACTGGGACTCGCAGACATCGACAGGCCTGCCCGAGGTCACACAGCTCATAGGGGCCATTCAGATGCACCTTTCCCTTCTTCCTGGATGTGGAAATGTGAATGAAAATAACAGCTACATACATTGGGTGCCTACTTTGTACATGGCATAGTTTTCAGAACTTTGTTTTCATTTATTTAGTCATTAATATATGTTGAGTTCCAGGCACTGTTTTAGGTACTGGGGATATGGCAGTAATAAGACAAAGTCCCTGTTGGCAGGGACCTCATCTTCCAGTGTGAGAGACAGACAATAAACCATGAAATGAATAAATAGAAAATAGACGAGGAGGTGAAAAGTAAATTAGAAGGCCTCTGATTCCATGACATTTGAGAAGTACCCTGAAGGAGCTGAGGGAAAATGGGACTATTTGGGTGTCAAAAGTGCTAGGCAGAGAGAACAGTCAGTGCAAAGGCCCTGGGGTAGACACATGCATGTTGTGTTTATGGAAAGCCAGGAGGCTGGTGAAGTGGTGCCGGTAAGAGAAGAGTGGGGAGGCTGAGTGTAGAAGAGAAAGCACTGTGGCATTGTGTTAGTTGTATGCTCCCTCAGGTGACATTACAGCAAAGCCGAGCACCAGGTAATGTTGTTATCCTCTTTAGCTGATAAGAAATGAGATACAGAGAAGAAAGGTAATCTGCTCATACTCACACACCAAGTATGTGCCTCTGTGCTGGTGATTTGTGGGCATCCTTCATGGCCCAGAACACTGGTTCCTACTTCCAGGTATAGATTAGAATCACTCAGGGAACCTATCAAGAACTTAGATTACCAGGTTCCTAATTTTAACAAGATGCCCAGGTGATTCTAACAGCATCTTCACGACCTTAGGCCATGGGGGATGGCTGTGAGCAGGCTGGACCAGAGAAACAAGCACTTGGCTGGAAGCCAAACTCCAACTCCTCTCTGATCTCCGAGGGACTGCAATCTCTAGTCTCGCTGAACCTTAGTCTCTTCATCTATGAAATGAGAGGTTGAATTCTATCAGTGAATTCTACATTCGCTTTTTAGCAGTAGAATTCTCTATTCAAGCAGGTCTTAGTTGGAGCCTAATATATGAAAATAGGTCAAAGAAGTTTTATTTGGGGGGAGGGGTGGGGTTCAGGCTATTATCCCCTTGGCAACCTCTGAAGTATAACACACCAGTTCCCTGGCACTCCAGTTTCTGCACGGCATAGGCACCCGGTCTTGGCTGGGACAGGAATTTGCTTCCACGTGAGCAGGGTCTCTTACGTCTTAGTTTTACCCTCCTTTCTATCGTTGGAATAAATAGTAAGAATCTCTCTGCCTGAGCAGGCCCCTGGAATTGGCAGTCTTACCACAGCCATCCTTCCTGAGACTCCACCCTATGGGGCAGAAATCACCATAGCCATTTCACAGACAAGGAAAATGAGACTTAGAGAGATAAAGCGTCTTGCCTGGGATTATGTGGATAAAGAGGGCTGAGAGCAGTCCTCGAACCCTAAATCCAGAGCTTTGCCTGCTGGCACTAGGGCTCCCTTGAAGCCCCGACACATCTCTGCCCTAACAGAGCCCACAGTCTAGGGCAGCGGGGTGGGACATAACTTTAGGACAAAGTCAAACTCCTTTTATATGTTCCTTCAATAGTCAGTTCAATCCTCAGCATACAGCAGGTGCTAAACTGTTGTGATCATGCTTTGGAGTTAGGAGTGAAATAAGTTATGATCTGTTATGACTTGGACTCTACTTAGAATTTCATTTCCTCATCCATAAAATGGGGATAATAACGGCTGAGGTAGGAAGATCACTTGAGCCCAAGAGTTTGAGGTTGAAGTATTGCGTCACTCCAGCCTGAGTGACAGAGGGAGATCTCATCTCATAATAGTGCTTATCTTCCTGGCCCAGCTGTGAATAGGCAAAGGGCATTGCAGATGGGAAAACTTGACATAGGCACCTACTATGGACCGTGTTTTGCCTCCAGGCCTATGGCAATACCACATGATCAAAATTATTCTCCCCATTTTATGGATGAGGAAACTGAGGACTGGAAAGTCAAACCCAATCACTAAAACTCCCGCTCCTTTCACTGCATTCTGCTACTTCCTTTTATTGCCTCTGTGCCTAGCATGGATTTTTTGGTTTTGTTTTAATTCTAAGCCTCCAAGTGAGACAAGGCAAGATTGAAATGAAGCCACAGGCCCCCTCCCTTCCAGAGGTAAACAGCCAAAGCTCTGCAAGGAAAGGATTGGACTTATACTCTGGGCACAGGGATCCCTCTCAGCCAGCATATGGAGAAGATATGGCATCCTCAGCCTTTCCTCTGTGGTGGGGCAGGGATGGTTCATGGAGTCCCTTTCCCCTTCATCGGGCTTCACAGGGGCCTGCTGTCTCTAAGAGCCTGGCTGTCCACTCTTAAGTGTGAAAGCCCATCTCCTGCCCAACACAGGCATGTGAGTGCTTTGGCCACCCACAGCAAGGCTACAGACTTGTGCAGAAAGAAATCCAGGAGTCAAGAGGCTGGGCTTGACCCAGAGGACAGCTGGCTTCTGTGGGGAGCCCTTCTCTGGCCCCCAGGAGGAGCCAGCTCAGGCCTGGCCAGAGAAGTGGCTCAAGCATAGGCCTGAGCCTTGACTTCCCTGATGTCTGCAGCTGCTCCCAGGACCACCCCATGAGACAGAGGCTACTGAGTCCCCGAGAGAGCTGTGGGGCCGAGGGGGGGTGGTATTTTCTCAGCAGGATTTATGTGTATGTGCGTGTATGTGAGTGAGTGTTTAACAAGGAGTGGGGCCTGCTCCACTTCTGAGCCTGGAATTTATACAGCCCCTCGTTGGCGGCTGCAGTTTATCTTGAGCAAAAGAATAATAAACTCGGTTGACAGGATGATGTATTCAAAGCCTCTTCCCGTCACAGCACAGAGCCCTGCCCGCTGTTAGGATGTCTGGCATGGTGGGGACCATGTTATCGAGTGTTTAGCCCCCGCGGATTGTCAACAATGCATTGTTTGCAGGCTTGGGGCAAGGCGGAGATGGGCCGGGACTTGGGCGAGAACAAGGGGGGTCTGGCCACATGGGGGGAAAGACTGCCACCCAGATAGGGTCAAAGAGGCGTCTGTCTTTGATGGAAGCCCAGCTCCATCGGAAGCCCAGCCCCCTTCTTGCCACTCTCATCCTCCCTTTCCCTGCCTGGGAGAGAATCCTCTCCACTGACCTCCAGGCTGGTCCACGCCCAGCACCCAAGGTAAAGGGACAGAGTCAGCGTCAATGCACTCCACGTATGCGGAAGACCTCCCCCACTCTCCATTTCCCATTTTTTCCTTAACCAAGCAAAGAAATTAGCATCAAACCTTAGCTTCAAAAAATATGCAGACTTGCTGAACCTTGGAAAGGGTAAGGGAAAGAAAGCCAATATTAACCTGGTCTCATTGATAGAAGAGCTGTGGCCTAGGTCACGATGCCACCTCAGAACCTTCTTCCCGCCCCTGGAGAGGAGGGCATCCTGGTACTTACCTCCCTGTGATAAGCTATGCTGTCACCACATGGTAAGGGCTTGTCGTAGCAATGAAATAACATGAGGATCAGGCAAATACTTGGAAAACTTCAGACAATGAATTCAAATTTATTTTTCTACTCAGGCAGGAGCGCCTTGGCTTTGCCTTGGCCACTATGCTTTTCCCTCAGCCTCCAGTGCTGGGAAGTCCTTTCTCTTGCCTCACCTCAAGCTCCCTCATTTCAGTTCAGTTGTTCCTTTAGAACAGTTCGCACAGATGTTGCAGTTCCAATTCTCTCCCCGTGTGCCCTCCTTTATTCTAGGCATAGATGGTCCCAATTCCGTCTGGCTCCCAGACAATTTCTCCTGTCAACCCAGCTCCAGGACTCCCACTTCCTAAAGGAACAAGCCCTCTAGTCCTGGTCCAGGAAGCATGGCAGCTCTCCTGGGCCCACAGACTGAAACTCCCTGGGGGTGTAGCGCAGTGGCAGGGATAGGAAGATGAGGGAAGCCCAATGCACTGAGTCCTGACCAAGCAGATGGCTCCATTCCAAGTGTCAGTTTGGAACCTCATTTTATCCTCTTGATAGTCAGTATTATCCCCATTTTACAGATTTGGAAACTGGGGCTGGAGAAGATTCAGTCTCTTGCACATGGTGGAAGGACCTCAAGCCCAGGTGTCTGGCAGGCTCCAGAGTGTACTTGACACCAATCCTCAAAAGAAGGTAGGAAAAAACCTGACCTGAGGCTATGGAGCTCTGAGTCAAACATCTGGGCAGGTGGGGGTCAAGGCCACTGGAAGAATCAAGGGGAGTCAGGGCTGTGGGAGGGTGGTAGGAGGGCAGTGGGAGAGAGGAGGGGTATAGAAGCAAAGGCCTAGAGGCTGGGGCAGGCCTCAGGGCATACATTGAGAGAGGACCTCAGAGCTGAGCAATAGCACACATGTGGGGACAATGATGCCATAAAGCAGGGGAAGAGTCTCCTTAGATCTCTGACAGGACTCAGCCATTTATTCACTCACTCACTTATTCACTTGTTCACCCATTTATTCTGTTCCTTATTTGCGCAGTTAAGCCCCTTGGAGTCTAATGAGAAGGGCAGACCTATCGGGAGGTCAGAGCCACCTGCAGTCTTCATTCATCCATCCATCCATTCCCTGTGCATTGAGTACCTACTGTGCGCAAGCCCTGAACTCCACAGATGAGTGAGCCTGTCCTCATCCTCCAGGTATTCAAGGTCCACTGAGGGAGAAAGAAGAGTGGACCGCAGACACCTACAAGCCACATGTGCGTGTATTCATTGAGTCAACCAACTCCATAGACAGCGCTGGGACCAGGGAGAGGAAGGAGATACGCCTGCTTGTGGTGAGCTCAAGCTAGTTGAAGACTTGAGAAAAGTGCACAATACTTCAGCTCCAGCACACTAAGAACCGTGAAAAATGGTGAGCAAGAAACAGAAAGGAAGTGCTGATAGCCCCCAAAGGAAAACATCTATGCCTTTGAATTTGCATTCGTTCATTCATTCCGTAACTCATCTGTTATTGAACATCTTTTGTGTGCTGGGCATTGCTGGAAATAACAGGAGAGCCTATGGGAGATGAGCGGACCCTCCTGGCCCTCTTTGGGGGACAGGTCAAGCTTGGGGTGTGAGGGGACCAGGGCCAGAATAGACCCTTCCCAGATATTCAAAGAGTGGCAGTGGTTAGAAACTGGGGGGTGCTGGGGGGTGCAGCCTGGGGCAAGTGGAGGGAAGCTGGCCCTATGGGGGGGCTGTGTGTGGGCTCTGGCCCCAGCCCCGGGGTCAGACCATATGCACAAGCAGAGGGAGGCCTATAGGGACAAAGGAGGAGATGGACTGGAAGACCTAGGTCTCTGGGATAGCAGAAAGACCCAAGCTCTGTCCAAGGACATATTTGGGGGGGATGCCTGGATCTTGTTAATTAGAACAGAGGACCAGGCGTTGTCAGGACTTTCTGAATCCTTGATTTGCGTATGTCCTCTCTTCCCTAGGGTGGATTTACATATGTTTGCCAGAAGTGTGCTCCTATCTAGATTCATTTCAGGCATTTTGATTATGTCATTATGTCACCACCCCTCCCACCTCCAAGCTAGTTGTCACCATGACTTTGGCTCCCACCTCTGGAAGGGAAGACAGGGCAGGAATGATACCCAGCTGCAGAAAATCCCAGTGTTTCTCTGTGATATTTCCTGGTAAAGGCTGAACGCAGTTTTCCTGAGAGCTAATCTGCCTGCCTGACCAGAATGTGCTCTGGCTAAAATTGCTGTGAGCTCGGCAGTCCCTGTAGACTTGCATAAACTGAGCCATGTTTGAATGCTCTTGCCAGGGCTAGGGGAGCCAGCCAGAATGAGAACCGCCTGTGGCCTGTCGGTAGGAAAGCAGCTAATGGGGTGATGAGTGAGCGTCGCCTGGAAGTCTGAGGGCCATCCCATGTCAGGGTCTCAGCTGACCAGAGCTTGGGGGCCCAAACAGGGCTGGGCGTGAGACTCCTTCTAGGGCCTGGCCGCAGCCTCTGGGCCTGCAGAGCATGTCCTGCAAGTACCCACGCACTCAGACGAGTGTATGCAGAGTGGAAGCTGGACTACTATGGACCTTGCACAGACTGGAGTAGAGAGAGTTGGGAAGTGTCAATGCTGTAAGACCCTAGGTGAGTCCTTTCACCTCCTTGTGCCTCAGTTTCTCCTTCTGTACCATGAGAGTTTTCCCTGTGTTTACAAATGCCTGGGATCTCCTCTAGAGATCTCCTATTCTAGAAAGGTCACCACCAATTCCACCACCCTGGGGCTCACACTTTTCTCCTGGGAGCCTCCCATTTGCTGGTAGGTCATACAAACTTCAGTGAGCACCCATGAATTTGCTTGCTGCAAGGCAGCACACACTAATGTTATAGTGTGACAGGAGAAGGGGCCAAGGAGCTGCTGGAAATCTAAATACCTTCCTCCTGTCCATCCTCACCGTCTTTGTCTTCATGAAGTTCTCTTGGAGAGGTTCCTGGGTCAGGGAATGGAAATGTGTCCACCTGGATAGGGACAGAAGGAGGAGATGGGGGCTATACTTCAAGGCCTCTTGCCCCACTTGACCTCTGGCTAAAAGCTCCTGCATCGTGTCCACTCCCCCACCTCCCCACCACACACATGCCCTAGGCGGTACAAGGCTCAGCTTGTCACCAGCAGGCTCAAATGAGGTGGCCTGAATGCCCCTTATCACAGACAGCTTATCTCCTATGGTCACTCACCCAACAGACTCCCGAGAGCCACTGCCAACTTCTCACTTCTTCAGCCCAGCCTCTCTCTTTCCCTTAGGGGACACTGGACTCCAGTGACCCTTCCTGCTGGTCAGAGTCAGGCTGTGGAAGAGAAGGGGTAAAGGGTTCCTGGGAACTAGGGACTCTGGGGTGTCAGCTTTTCCTGCTGCCCCTTAACCTGACAGCTTCCCATATGCTCTTACTTATCCCTGTGTGATACAGATTATGGGAGCCCACCTTACCCTACACTCCTACCATCTGCACCCCCAAAGTGAAGAAATAGGCTCTTGTCCCTAGTGCATTCATCTACCTACCCCCTCAGACAGGAGCTCCCTGAGGACAGGGCTGTGTCACCCCTCACACTGGGCTCCCTGAGGACAGGGTAGTTGCTTTAAGAAGGGGAAATGGACTGGGTGACCCTTGAAAATCTTTGGGTCAGTAAGATCCTGAAAGTCAGCCCAGGATAACAACCTGATGGCTGGGATTTTTTTGCAGCTGCTCTTTTGATTATAAAATTGAGGAGTGGGTTGTTTATAAAGACAGAATGAAAAAAAGGAAGGAAAGAATGAGAAAGAACAGAAGGGAAAGAGGGACAGAAAGAAGGAAGAGACTGAGTGAATGAATGTTGGAGGAAGAGAAGAAAGGAAGGGAGGGAGGGAAAGAGAGAAAAGAAAGGAGAAAGAAAGAGAAGATAGAAAGCTTACAATCTTTTCCTCTTTTAAGTCTCCTATAGGGGAGTTTATTTGTTTAAAATCCTCTTATCTCCAACACTTGTTTCCCCACAGGTTGCAGCATCTGTGGAACGAGGCTGGTTTTTCTCCCAGAGCAACAGAACACCAGGCTCCATAAACGTTTGGCCAGGGCACCTGGGCGGAGGAGGAAGAGGGGCTTAAGCTGAAGAGCTGGGCTGTCCCTTCCCAGGGCTCTCCCATCAATCCTCACCTTAGTGGGCAGCCCTCATTCAGCCCAGACCCTCACTACCAGGACAGGGGACTTGGCTTTCTGTGGCAGGCTCTGGCCTGCTCGCTCTCCCACCCTGACCCCACCACAGACCTGGCCTGCCCCTCTACTCCAGGGCCTCCCGCCAGCCCTGGTGAATGCCAGCCTGCCCAGAGGCCTCCTGCCCTCACTTCAGCTGTCCTCCTCTCCTCTGTGGGGCCCTCCCCAAGGCTGCCTCTTCCTGGACCTTCTCTTGGCACCCTGCTCCCCCCAATTCACTTGTTCATGTGTTCATCCTTTCAACAGGTATTTTCAAGTCTCTGAGATGTGCCAGGCATATGTGATAAAGGCCTCAGGAGCTCAGTGTCCAGTGGAGGAAACCAAATGTCAATTGTCAATTAAAGCCTTTTAGGGTGAGTTTCATCTTACCCCAAGCCTGTAAGAATAATAACTAACATCAACTGGAGGGCTTACTACGTGCCAGGCACTATTCTGAGTGTTTCACATGGAGTGACACTTAATTCTCGAAACCACTCTACTGAGTAGGGTATGTATTATCCTCCCGTTACATAACTTGTCTGAGATCTGAGCTTATGAGGGTCAGACCTGAATGCAAACCCAGACAGTCTGGGTCAGAGACTGAAGGCTGCTTATAGCTCAGCCTAGTGACTGGGATGTTTCTCTGCACACTCTCAGGCCTGTCATCTGACCCTCATCCCACTGGGAAGACTCTGGGACAGTCCTGCCCTACACCAGCTCCTTACCCAGGGCTGATCAGCCATCTTTGAGAGGAGTGACTATATTCTGGCCCTGTCTGCCCCAGACATCCTGAGCTTTGGCCTGTTGCCTGTGGCCCACCTCTCTGTGAAGAGTGGACATCTCTTAGGCCAAACTACTAGCTTCTTCAGAATCTCGTCAGCACTGAATGGGCAACCCTCAGGCCAGAGGAGGGGTGGATGCTGACCTTGGCAGGGGGCTACATCAGGGGTGGCTAGAGCAGGATCTCTGACTATCACGAATTGCCGATCCCCCAATGGCCTCACTGGCCCCCTCGGAGGAAGTTTGTGTCCAGTTAAGCAAATACCCTACCGGCCATCCTTGAGCCTCAGTTTCCTCAAGGCCCAAAGAGGCTGTTAAAAGACAGCCCTCATCTCAGATATCATTTGGGAATTTGGCCCTGATGGGCCCTATAAGCTTAAGTTATATCCTCTTTGAGGGTCCTAAGCAGGGTTCAGCAGTGTTAGAATATTTCCTAGTTCTGAGACGTAGGAATGGAGGAAGAAACTGAATATATAGAAAGAAAAGAATTAAGAACGAAAGTGGTACATTTGCACACTCAGTGTGTACTGAGCAACTATCATGTGCTTGGCACCGTGCTGGTCCTGGATGTACAATGTCAGGTGTAACATGGCCACATCCTCTCAGGAGCTCCCAGTGATGACTATAACCCGTGTGCCCCAAAAGCCAAGTGGAGAAGGGGAAGCTGGGGTGGGATGACCTGTCCACAGGTCACACCCAACAGAGGCAGAGCCAGCTGACCAAGTCTATGTTCAAGGCTCTCAGACTCCGATGCACTCACCTGGCTCCAGGCACCAGGACCCAGCCCCTAGTCCCTAGCTAAGTCTGAGTTATAGCCACTAACATGGGAGCCGGCCCAACGCTAACCAGGGAGGGAGGCATCTTTGAGGAACAGTTTAGATCTGAAGTTGACAGGTCTGACCTGTGCCTACCTGGCCCCACTCAGCAAAGTAAGTGTTCCAGGGGCACCAGTCTTGGTCCTCACTGGGTAGGGACCATGATTCAGGGTCTTGTGAGACAGAAGACAGAGGTGGCTTCAACATGGAGGCTTCTTGTACCTCGTGAACCTCCCCCATTGGCCTAAATCCCTTCTAGGGCAGGTGGGAAAGGGAGAATCTTTCAGAGCTGATGGCCTTCCATGTCCTAGGGCCAAACAGCCTGAAGAGGAAGGGACAGAGCCAGGAGAAGCTGGGACCAGCTCATCTCCCCATTTACCAAGTTCTCAGAGGCCACTCCTAAGCCTAGGGCTCCCTCTTGGGCCTGCAGCCTTGACCTCAGAGTGTGTGAGCAAATGAGTGCTTTATATGAATAAATATGCACCATGTATGTGTGTTGTCTGTCTGTGTGTGTCTGCTGTGACCATATGCCGATGCAGGCTTAGGAATGTGGAAACCTAGGAAACTTGAGGACTTGGCCTCTTCCTTCCAAAACCACAAGCCCCAAGCCTCAGTTTCCTCAAGGCCCAAAGAGACTGATGAGAGACAGACATGACTGCCCCATGCAGAAACCCATTGGCTTAAAGGCCCTTCTCCTAGGTTCTGGGTGGACTCACACCGCCTGAGGGGATTCATGAGGCCAGGGTGGCCATGCCAGCCCCAAGATGATGCTGGTGAGCCGGTCAGCTGGGAGTGCTGCCCACCCAACTCTGCCGTCACCGTGCCTCTGAGTTTTCCTCAGTGGGTAAAAGAGGCAAGTGGCTGGGAGGAACAGCTCCCTACTCCCTCCGCAGAGGAGTCAGACTCCCTGGTCCAGGTGGCTTAGAGACAGCACTGCAGTGGGGAGGAAGGGGGGGTCCTCTCTTCAAGTCTCCCCCCCAACTCTGAGTCAGATCCCCTGCATCAAAGTCAGCTGTGGTGGTGGTGGCGATGGTGGGGTCATTAAAAACACACATTCTGGGGAACTCCCTTCCCCCAAAATCTTGATTAACCTTCCTTGAGATGAATTAGGGGTTATATGTTTTTTTTTAAAAAGTTCTCCACGGGGTGGAGGGAGGGTAATTGGTGGGGCCAGACCTATGGTGCATCTTAGAAGGGTACAGGCGAAACTTACTAAATGCAGAATACAAATGTCTTCATACAATAACTAAGAAACTGCCATGAAGAGTATGTTAAAGAGTTTGATGAAAACACTTCAGAGTGTATATGAAACTAGCACATTGTACCCCCTTGATTGCACTAATGTACGCAACTATGATTTAATTAAAAAAAAAAAAGTTCTCCAGACTACCCAACAAAGAGCAATATTTGAAAGAGATCAGGCTTTGGAGGCCTGGGTTTGTATTTTGGTTCAGTTTCTTCCCATCCTTAAAATGGGGTTAATAATATGACCCCTTAGAGATAATGTCACTTCTTAGATGCTCCGTGCACGGTAGAAACAGTAACTGCAATAATAATGACAGCAATTGACATTACAGAGCGGTGGATTTGTGCCAAGTCCTCTCTGTCATTATGGCACTTGTGCCCAGGAGGCCAGGCTGGGGGACTCTGTGCGGGGCCTCTTCCTTGTAAATGGCAGATAGGGCCCCTCTCTGGGTTGGCCTCACAGCTGCCCCTGTTCACCTAAACCAGCTGTCCCAGAAGCCTCTGCTCTCTTGAGAGATGCAACTCAGAGCCCCCAGGAGCCAGACCTGGTTTCCTCCAGGGCTAATGGGCTAATCATCAGCCGCCTTGATAGCTGGAGGTCTAGACATGACTGGCCCCGGGGGCTGGGCCCTCACCCTGCCCATCTCTCTGGCCAGCTCTGAGTCAGGAAGGATTAACATGCAGGCTGAATTTGCTCACCTAATTCCTTATCGAGGCCCTGTCCTCCGACACTGGAGGACAGACGTTTTCTGTCTACAAGCAAAAGATCCTGGGAAGCTCTGGCCAGGAAGAGGAAGGCAGGTCGACAGCAGCAGGAGGAGAGAAGGTGGCTTTCCCTCTGACCTCGCCTGCCTGGTCTTGTGCATCCCCTCCCTTCCTCAGGAGTGAAGACACAGACTCAAACCATCTTGGCTCGCTCTGGAGCCCCCTGTGAGGCTGGGCCCCCAGAAACCTTTGCTTGCAGACAGGAAACCTCAGTGAGGGCTGGTGGCTGCCTTACCCATTAAGTGAAATGGAATCCGGCCTAAAAACCAGGTCTCCAGATACTCTGGGGCATTTATGCCTCAGCTCTAATCAGTGAAGCAAAGACACAGAAAGAGCTTGTTGGAGGGTTCCAGGGTGGGTTCCCACTGGCAGAGAAGTTGGGGAGCACAGGCTGCATTAGGGCACCCCAGGGGAGAGCAGCTATGAGGGGGACACAGGTGAGAAGGAGCTGGGCCCATGCAGGACATTAACTCAGATGAGACAGGATGGTTTGGGCCACACAGGATGTCAGAGACACCAGCACTAGGCCAAGAAGTCCTCTGAGTAAACATGGGAAAGACAAGTCCTCAGCCCAGTGTAGGTGAGGGGTCCAGTTGCTGTGCTGAGTACTCGACATGAATCATTTCACCAATTAAATGTTATCACGTCTACAACCTCATGACATCGGTATTATTATTCTCATTTCACACATGAGAACACTGAAGCCTAGAGAGTCTCTGGAACTTGCCCAAGTTCACGCAGCTGGTAATGGACACAGCAGGGAACAGCCTGCCCTGCACCCAACCCTGGCCACTCCTACTCCTACTCCTGATCTGCTGCTTGCAGCCAGCTAAGAATGCCATGTCTCAGCCCCCAGGACTCCCCAGTCCTCACCTCCCATGCTGCCTATTCTTGTGCTAGGAGCTGCCCAATCCCATTCCCCTCCAGGAAGTTTCCTGACCATCTCCCCCCTACTGCCTCTGCCAGACCCCCAGAGCAGGCCCTGTGTTTGCCAATCTATAGGTCAGTGGGACCTGGTCTACAAGAGTGGCTGCATGGAGCAGAGGTTAGCAAGGGCTCCAGGCTCACACCACCCTATCTTTCAAAGCTAGCTGTCAGCTATGCATTGTTGGGTCATTGGTGCCTCAGTTCCCTTATCTGTAAATTGGGTCTAATTAATGGCACCTAGCAAAAGATAGCAAAGATTTAAAGAATTAACCCACAATAGTTAAAATGAGCCTCCAAAAAGGTGTGCCTCCTCCAACATAACAGAGCACAGCAGTCCCACGGCAGTTGGGACCAGTACTATCTACCTGGGAAATGAGGAATAAGGTCCACATAAGAGGCTGCCCCAGGTCTCCAGACCCTTAGCCTCATGGTTCTGTTCCTCTGCCATCACAGGATCCCCATGGTTGTGAGTCCTCAGAGTTAGGTGCTGGGAAGGCTGGAGAGTGACAGCTTCCGGGACAAGCACTCCTGTCCACCCTTCCTGCCCCCACACTCCCTCGGGAGCTACCTCAGCCTGACCCTGGTGTTCTGTCTGGGATGCTGGGCTGTTTGCAACAGGCGCCTATTGTCTGCTGGCCTGAGTGCACCTGTAGTGCCTTGTCCCAGCCCGGTGAGTCAGCTCTTGGCAGGCCAGGGGTGGCCACTCCACATCATCTTAAGCCTGAAAGAAGACTTTCTTTCTGCTTTTCTCCTCCTTCCTCTCTCCGCTCTCCATGAAGTGGTCATCTCCGCAGGGCAGCAGGGAACATCATTCTTTGCCAGGATTTCTTGAGTCTCCTTGGCCAAGAGACAGGGTGGGGCCCAAGAAACAAAGAGAGAACGGCCTAGGCCTAGCCAAAGCCCTGCTACTTTAGGGCAACACTTGTGCCCTCAACCCCCTTAACTTCCAGTGGGGTACGTAAGTCAGAATAAGTGCAGCAACACTTTACTCACCCAGAGCCGCACATACCTCTACCATCCAGGCTCAGATCTGAGACTTCTGAGCAGACCAAAGATGGCGTCGACAAGTATCTGACAAGAGTCTAACACAGCAGTTGGTGACCCCTTTGGGGGTTGAACGACCTTTCATAGGGATTGCCTAAGACCATCCTACATATCAGATATTTACATTATGATTCATAACAGTAGCAAAATTATAGTTATGAAGTAGCAACAAAAATAATTTTATGGTTGGGGGGTCACCACAACATGAGAAACTGTATTAAAGGGTTGCGGCTTTAGGAAGGTTGAGAACCACTGGTCTAACAATTCAACATTAGAGCTTCATTCACTGATTTTTCCCCTACCTGAATCACAGCCTATCCACTCCTACCTTACACACTATCCCGCAGGCTTGGCTATACAATTTGCTTAAGTACTAAAAGAACAAAATCAGAATGGAGTAAGGATTATTAAGGATATTCTTGCTGACAGCCATGAGGTTGACAGCAATCAGATGGCAAAGGCACAAATGATAAAAAGAAGACCCAAGAAGTAAAAAAGTTAAAGCAATCTTGAATTTATTCAGGATAGAGGTAAAACAAATGACACACCCCAGGTCTTAGGGGCGTCATTATGTTTTACTTACAGCAAGGAATAGTCTTAATAAAAACCCTGAGCGTTCAGTGGAAAATTGGATTATAGTCAATTTCTGAATTTTCATCCAAGAACATGATTTTATTTTTCTGTGTTTTTGATGTTTAAAGAATTAAGTACATAAAGGCAGACTATGTGATTTAGACCCATGCTCCCTCTGCAGACAACCAGAACAGTTAAACAAAATATTCTAAAAGTCTGCTTAAAAGCATGAGAGAGCAAACAGGTAGTGAAAAATTTCTGGGTAAGAGGGGCATTTGAGGCCATTTTTCCACTGAGGATGTTTGCCCATTCAGGAGGGGTCAGCTGAGAGCCCAAGAGCCTGAACAACCCTTTTGACAGCCTGCAGTGCTAATAGGACATGGATTGGAGTTCTAGGCTTGCCAAGGGGTGGAACTTAGGAACTCCCTCTCTTTGAGCAGGGACCCCAAAAGAGCTACACCTTACAGCAGTGTCCGATATTTTTCTTCTTCTTCTTCTACTTCTCCTTCTTCCTCTTCCTTTTCCTTTTCTTCTTCTTTTTTTTTTTTTCTTTTCTGTGCCACACATTGAAAGAACAGTACTTATTGTGGGCCACACATTAAATACACACACACTAAGGAAAACTGATCAGCAAAAAAAGTGCATACTTTTTGTGATATTTGACATCACGGATAAGAAAAATATTCCTCGCAAAATCAGCAGATGGCCCAGAGGCCGCAGGTTAGACACCCCTGTAGAAATTAAGGGTGAACTAAAAGCAGATATTTGTTTCCTATCACTCAGTCATTAAAACTAGAGTAGGATATCCTGTATAATTATTGCCCTAGGCACCTGGCAGGCACAAATGTGAACCCTCTCTGAGGGAAGGTAACCTCGTTCTAGGCTTCAATTTATTTCTATAAATGACTGTAGAAATACAATGTCTAATACATGATAAAAATGACCATACACATAAGGAGTCAGGTAACATAATATCAAACTCCATTGGAAATAATAGACAATAGAAACAGATCTATAGAGGCTACATGTGTTAGAATAATCAATAAAGATTTAAAGTAACTATGCTTACTATGTTCAAGGAGATTGTTGTGCTTACTATCGCTGCATAACAAATTACCCTAGAACTCAGTGGGGTAAACAACAACGGTTTTGTTGTCTCATAATTTTATGGGCTGGGAATTCAGGAAGGCCTTGACTGGGTAGTTCTCACTCAGTCTCCCAAGAAGTTGCTGCAGTTGTCAGGCAGGGCTGGATAACCAAGAGAGCTCCCTCACACGCCCAGCAGTTGGTGCTGGTTGTTGTCTGGGAGCTCTGCCAGTGTTGTTGACCAGAACATCTGTACGAGGCCTTTCTGGCATGGTAGTCTCAAGTTGGACGTTTTACATCGGCCTCCCTCAGAGGGAGTGAACCGAAAAAGCCAGGAAGAAGATGAATGATCTTTTCTAACGTAGCCTCAGAAGTCACACATCTTTGTTTCTGCTGAGTTCTTTTGGACACAGGAAGTGATTAAAGCCAGCCTAGATTTAAGGGGAGGAATCAGAGACCCTACAATCTGTCAGTGGGAGGAATACTGAAAATTTTTTAGGCAAATTTGTACATTTCCACAGAGATAAGAGTTGAGCTTCTACAGTTAAGAAAATTCCATCCAGGTGTGGAGGCTCATGCCTATAATCCCAGCACTTTGGAAGGCCAAAGTGGGAGGATTACTTGAGCCCAGGAGTTCAAGACCAGCCTGGACAACATAGCAAGACCCTGTCTCTAAAAAAAAATTTTTTTTAATAGCCAGGCGTATTGACATGCAACTGTATTCGCAGACACTAAGGAGGCTAAAGCAAGAGGATTGCTTGAACCCAGGAGTTCGAGGCTGCAGTGAGCTATGATCATACCACTATACTCCAGCCTGGGCAAGACCCTGTTTCTAAAAAGAGGAAAATAAAAAAGAAAATCTTAGTAGATTGATGATTTCTTCTGAACAATGAGATGTTCTACGGTATACTTTATCCAAATGAACTGTTTATCACCCCTTCACTTAAAGAAGATATCACAAGCCTGGCTGGGCCAGGTCACATAAACATCCTCACACACAATGCTCTGCTAGAGATGGTCACAATGCAGGGGACTCCGGCTCCACATCTGCATTCACAGCGATCCTCCATCCTGACCCTTGCCCCTCCCGAGGTCTCTGATTTCCCCACAGAGGTGCCAAGGAAACTCCTCATAAAGCCCACGAATCTTAAAAGCATGAGTAGTGGAAGTAGAAATGATGTGAGGGCGCAAATATCTGCCTTTACACTTCCCAAACCTGACTGATCTTTTGCATACCTGCTAAGATGGGAGAATCTCAGACTGGGAGAAGATATTTTCAACTTCAAAACCTGGCAGGAATTAATATCTAAAATAGTCAAGGAACTCCTGTCGGTGGACAAGAAAAAGATAGGAAACACAATGGGAAAAAAATATGAATAAGCAAGTCACGAAGTACAATGGCTGATAAGTATATCAAGAGACTTACAAATCCGCTAATCATCAGAGAGAGTCATGCTTCAAACAACAAGATGCCTCTCCACCTAACTGAACGGCACCAATGGGAAAGGTGGATCATGCCCAGATGGGGAGATGGGACTCTTGTTTCCTATAGGTGAGAAAATAAACTAGTATAGCTATTCTGAGAGCAATCTGGCTGTATGTAGTGAAACTAAATATGTGTATGCCTTTCATGAACATAGAATCTCACAAACGGGTGTATAGTCTGGAAAAAATGATCATGCAGGAATGGAAGAGGGCTTGTACAGGGTACTCACGGCAGCAAAATTTGGGGTAGTGGGAGTCGTAGGCCGTTTGAATGTCTGTCCCTGGGGGAGTGGATAAGTAAGATGGATGATTCTTCCTAGCTGGAAGTTAGAAACAAGCCAGATGTACATAATACGTAGATCTTGATAGCAATGTTAATGAAAAAAGTAAGAAACAGGGAGTTTAATACCATTTATATAAATTATAAAACATGAAGAAAACCCCACCACCTAGTATAAAAAGAAGACGCATATTTCAAGACCTCTATCAAACTCATAGAATGAAGATCTAGGTCTGGTCAGAGGTGAGAGAAAAAGAGTGGAGATGAGAGTGAAGGAGAAAAAAATAAAATGAAAAGTCACATTAAAAGTAACACTACTCAAAGAGGGCTTTGAGTAGACCAATGATCATAGCACGCCGGGAGCCAAAGAGCACAATTAATTCAATTATCTGAGTCTGAGATAAGAATAAATCAATAAAACAGATTTCCAGGCTTCAACTACAGAGATTCAGCTTCACTTGGACTGTAGTGAGCCCAAGAACATGGGTCTCAGTGATTCTGCTAATGTCTTCTCCAGCATCCTGGATGGATGATCATCAGTGGCTGATTGAATACATGCAGCGATGGGGAGCTCGTTCCCATACTCCTGAGTCATTCTATTAGATAAGACTTCCTGAGGCCAAAATTCATCACCCCATGCCTTTCAAACCAAGAACCAAGTTCTGTTCTTTGGAGCAAATAAAATAATCGAGTGCCTCCTGCTTCCATATGCCAGCCCTTCAGTGATCCAGAGAGAGCTGACTAAATATGTGTATGCCTTTCATGAACATAGAGTCTCACAAATGGGGGTATAGTCTGGAAAAAATGATCATGCAGGAATGGAAGAGGGATCTTGAAATATGCATCTTCATGTTTTATAATTTATATAAATGGCATTATGCTGTAACTCTCTGTTTCTTACTTCAGAAAGGTCTTGAAATATGCATCTTCTTTTTATACTAGGTGGTGAGGTTTTCTTCATGTTTTGTAATTTATATAAACGGTATTATGCTGTAACTCCCTGTTTCTTACTTTTTTCATTAACTCTTTTCATCAATCCTCTCGTCCCACGATGCACAAGCATCTTGCCTTGTCCAAACTCACTGGTCCTCCATCTTTCTGTATCTCTGAGGCTGCCAATGTTCTCTCCCCTACTCTACCTTTGCCCAACCAAGCTGTCTGTCTAGGTCCGATCTAGCTACCAGTGTTTCTCCCTCAGAGAAACTGAGAGCCCCTGCAGTCTGGGTACAGCCTGACCCGCTCACAGTATAGCCCTCCCTTCAGTCAGGGCCTTATGGTCCTATTAATATAACCTCACATCATAGTCAGTTTCTTTTTCTTTAAATTAACTCTCAGTGTGTTTATGGTCATCCAAACTCCCAGGTCTCTTCCCCTTTCACTAACATTGCTAGGAGGCCTGCTCTATCCATTCACACACACACACACACACACACACACAGAGCACAAAATAAGGCACAAAAGATTGTATAGTGTAAATCAAGACCCAGCCAGCCACTTGGTTTCTTGTGTATCTAACTAGAGATGATTGGTACATATGCAAATACAGGCATATATTCCCAATCATGCAAAGCAAAGCAGTCTCCTCACGGTCGGTGTGCACTGTCGTATACCTTACTTTTGCACTTAACCAGCTCTCTTGGAGAACATTCCTGATCAGCATATAACTCCTTATCTGCTCACTCCTTATGAGCCTCCCACAGAGTGACTCTGCCCTGAGTATTAACCAATCCTCTACGAGGTTGTTTCCAGGCATTGGCAGCATTCAAAGCAATGCTGCCAGGACTCCCTTTGCACGTAAGCCACCATTTCTTTTTCTTTTCTTTTCTTTCTTTGGAGATGAGGTCTAGCTCTGTCACCCAGTTTGGAGTGCCGGGGTACAAACATAGCTTGCTGCAGCCTCGAACTCCTGGGCGAGCCAACATTCTATAGGATCAATGCCCACGTGCCCTGAATTTTCTCTTCTCCCCAGAGCTGTACTTGTCATTAATGCCTACTGTTCCTCTCTCTTGTTGCCTTTGCCTATTGTCTCAGACACTGTCAAGCTAGTTTTGAATTCTCATTGTGCTGTGGAGCCTACTCCTTTCATCTGTGGGTCACAGGCAAACAGGAGTCGGGGGCCCCTCGGGTCATTGATAAAAATGTCAGGGGGATAGAGCCAAGGACAAGGGCCCTGGAACAAGCCCTAGAGAATTCAAGGTATCCATTCATCACTTGTCACCATGGGCATGTCCCCCTTGTTGTCACAGGAGCCAGCCTTAACAGAGTATCCTAACAAGCCTTTGTCACCCTCCTGGCCCAAATCCAGCATTCTCATGCCCAGCAGTCCAGCAGCCCAGTGAGAAAGACAGCTGAGGCTGATTAACTCAGCATTGTTTGCTCCTAGAAGAACTAGCTGGAAGGGTTGGAGAGGAAACCCCTGACGTTTGTGGTCAGCAGAGCTGGGAGCCTGTCCTGGCCACTTCTAGCTACATGATTTGGGGCAAATGTATGAAATTACATGTGCACAACTGCACTTTGTCTGTCTGTTTTCTTTATCAATGGCCAAATAATCAATTCCCAAGTATTCACTGGGGATTGGCTTTTAGCTCAGAAGTTTGTCATATCACAAATAGACTCTTTCGGCTCGGTGCCTGTGGCTCAAGTGGCTAAGGCGCCAGCCAAACAACAATGATGGCTGCAACCAAAAAATGGCCGGGCGTTGTGGCAGATGCCTTTAGTCCTAGCTACTTGGGAGGCGGAGGCAGGAGACTTGCTTGAGCCCAGGAATTGGAGGTTGCTGTGAGCTGTGATGCCATGGCACTCTATCCAGGATGACAGCTGGAGGCTCTGTCTAAAAAAAAAAAAAAAAAATCAAATAGGCTCTTTCCACTTTTTATCACCAGAACATGGTGGCCCCAGCTCCTGCTCCCTGCGTTCTGTCTGTAGCTGATTTCTGTGTTCGTAAGCGGTCTTTGAGCACTGAAAATGAAACTCCCTCTGACCCCAGACATAAACCCCGTGAAAGTGGCCTGTTCACTCCTAATACCCCCTCTTGTCTTTTCTGGAACTGACCTATTGGACCCACTCTTCTATGCTTTTGGTTTGTCCTCTTCCGGGGGAGAGTTGGACCTATTTTTTTGCTCCAACAGAGATGAAAGAAAGAATGCGGGTCTTTATCCCTGAGATCTCAGCTCCTCCCTCTCTGCAGGGTAAGCCATGCACTGGTATTTGGCCTACAGGCCATTTTGCCAGATTTTGAACATGGACTTTCAAAATGGAGCTTGCTTCAGCAGCCCTGTGCCACCTGCAGTCCACCCTCAGCCTTCCACCTCGCCGGCCACAATGAGTCAAGCAAAAAGGGCTCCATTTCCCAGCCTCACAACCCTCCAGGCTCTTGATGCCTCCCAGAGTCTAAAACCATGAGATCCTTCCTTTCCCATGGTACTGCTTCCCAGCAAACTGCTTTCCTGGTGTCCAGGATGCCCATCGCTCTCGGGCCCACCTCTTTGAACTCACAGCTGAACATTCACAATGATAAGGACACTGTCATTTCTGGCTCATGCTTACATGGGCAAGGACCCAATTCAATTTGGCCTCGCTTACTCAATAATCAAGTATCATGGGCACAGTCTGGGCTAGCCCCTTCAGTGGGCATTGGGGCCACAAAAAAGACTGCAGCTTGGCTCTTGCCCTGGTGGAAATGTATTAAGGCCTGGCCTGGATTAGCAACCATGAAGGGCTGCGTGTGCCCAGACCATGGGGCTGGCTGCTTCTGCAAGTTTTCTCTCTGCTGATTTCATGACCTTCATTAGGTGTCTGCGTCCCATCCTGCCAGCTCTGGGCTCTGAGATGAGTAGAACCTTTTTGTCTAATGGGGTAGCCTGAGCCTGTGCCCCGAAAGGGATCACTTCTATTCTCAAATGTTAAAAAGGGAGGGACACAGGGATAGGAGCAATTAGGGAGAGCCAGGACATGAACCCTGTGTGCCTCGCAGCCCATGTTCTTTGCCATCCACAGGCCTCCTGCCCCATACCCAGGCTTTCTCCCTACTCCTCACTCACTTCTGTCTTCCTGTTTTCTTGGAGAGGTGGTAGGAGGAAAATCTCTATATCAAGTCCTGTGCAGAGTGGACTCAGATTCAAGTCCTGCCTTCCCAGATGACTTCCCAGGCTTGTCGACCCTCGGGAGTCAGATGTGTGCATCAGTGACTAGAGTCGAGGGGATGGGGCACAGTGTCCACGGGAGAGGTATGGTTCCCACGCATCCCAGGTTCAGAGAAAAGTGGGTGCTACCGAGCCCTGGGGCACCACAGCAGGCCCTTGAAGACAGGGTTGGGTAACCTGGGCATTGTAGGTGAGGGGAGAGGAGACTGTGGGGTGAGCTGCAGGATGCCCCAACTTGCAGAACACTTTGCAGCTTTCCGGCAACTTGTCCTCTGGCCTCAGATGAGCTGTGCAGGCAGGGAGGCGGCAGCTCAGAGAGGAGAACTGAGGCCTGGCGTGGGCCGAGTTGCAGCAGCAGGGCCTAGCTCTCCTGCAGCCTTTCCCAGGGAAGGAGACAAGGGCTCTGGAAGTCTCAAAGTCTTCCTCTGTACCCATGGGTCTCCCCAGATCTGTTCTCTGCAGACAGAAGACACATTTCCCAGCCTGAGGGGGAGGAGGCTGGGCCTGGCCCAGCTTACAGCACCTACCCCAGCGGGCCCAGCCAGCTCAGAGGTGAGGGGTGAGCAGACAGGCGGCTACAGCAGTCCAGAGGAGCAGCAGCACACCCTGGGGGTGGCCTGAGCCCTGGCAGCCAATTCTGCTGTCCCCACAGTACAGCCAGGGACAGGAGGGGGCGGCTCAGTCTACCACCTCATGTGTCCCTCAACCCCAGGACCCCAATCTCTCTCTCTTGACATACACAGCTTGGGTGTCAAGGGAGATGGGAGTGCCCTGGGCTGAACATCTACTTGACTGCTCCAGGATGGCTAAGAGGCAGCAGGAAGGGTCAGTTCTGGGTCAGGGCCCAGCTGGGCTTCCCACCCACACTCTGGGGATGCCCCAGAGACCAGCATCGTGATCTCTTGGAGCCCCAGTTCTCTCAGCTGGCTCATGGAGGCACCTTGGGACTAAATGATATGATACGATGGCGTGGACGGGACAGGGTCAGACACATGGGCAAAGCTTAATAAACAGAGTTGCCAGCATTGTGGTTGCTGTCATTTGATTGTTACTCCTCTCTAGATCCCTCCCACAGCTGGCTGGAGTAGCTCCGGTCTGATGCTGACTGGGGTTAGGGCCATGCAGTTGAGGTTCACAAGGCCACCACTCAGTATGGCGGGGGCATCCTCAGTACGAGGAGGTAGCCCCTTCTGATGTGACTCAGGGAGGAAAGAGACGGGTCTTGGACAAGATGCTGGATTTCAGGTGAAACCCTGCCTTATAGCTGCAGCCTCTGCAAGTGCTGGGTGTCTGAGATGTGTGTGTGTGTGTGTGTTGGGGGATGGTGGCAAGATGGCTTTGCCATAGAAATGTCACCTAGGAGCCTGCAGAGGCACCCCAGGGGTCCCCCAGTGGATAAAGCATGGGCTTAGGTGATGCCTTGTCAGCCACACCATTCTGGAGGCTTTGTCTCTCTGTGCTTATTGCTTTTAGCTTTTCAAGCACTCCAGCCTGATCCCTGGTGCTAAAGGGAATTAAAGGAGAGGGCCTGTGTCCATCGGTCCTTCATCCTCTTCTTCCTTCCTTTGGCACCTGTCAAGGCACTGAGAATGTGGGGCCAGCAAGACACCCCTCACCTTCAAGTTGCTTTCAACACTCCCCCCGCGTCTGCCCCCAAGACCACTGTGAGATGGCACCAGACAGGGACCGCCCTCCAAGGGGCAGATCCTTATGCACCAAATACCCTCAGTCAGGGGGGTGTTTCCAGTGCAAATCCTGGAAGCTGTGGGCTCATCTCTACTAAAGCAGGTGGCATTTCCATACCATGCCACTGCCCATCAGAGAAATGGAAGTTCCTGTTCCTTCTCTGTGATCACGTTTGTTCCGTGCCCAAAGTCCTAATGGCCTACCAGCCTCTAGAGCAGCGGTTCTCAACCTGTGGGTCAAGACCCACAGGAACTGTATTAAAGGGTCGCAGCATTAGGAAGGTTGAGAACCACTGCTCTGGAGGATCTAGTCCCTTCTGCATCTCTGATCTCATCTCTAACAGCTCTCCCTGTCACTCATTCCACAATAGTCGCCTTCCTGTTCCTCAAACAAACAACTCTGCTACCACCCCAGGGCCTTTGCACGTGCTGCTTCTATCACTTGGTGTGTTCTTCACCAAGTGTGCACATGCTCTCCACTTACATTTCCATTCAAATGTTACCTTCTCAATGTGGCCTTCCTTGACCTCCCTATTTATAACTGCATCACTCCCTCCATCCCCCACTCCTGTCCCCTGTCCCTTTTTTCTCCAGAGCATTTACCACCCTCTAACATACTTCTTTTATTTAATGTTTATCACCCTTCACTAAAAAGCCAGGTCCATGAAGTCAGGGATCTTTATCAGTTTTGCTTTACTGTTGTTCTAGCACCTGCTGGCTCACAGAAAGTTCTTACTAAATATGTTGAAAAGGAAAGGGAAGGACTACCCAGAATTTACTAACCCCAAGGAGACTTCAGCACTGATGTGGGCGGCAAGAGGCCAGTAAGTCTTGCTGGGGGCTGACTTGAAACCAGGAGGACGTGAATGAAAAAGTGGCAAGGCAGGGTGCTGAAGGGAAGAGCCAGCGGGGTCATGTCCCCTGTCCCCTTAGTGCTAGCTCATTGTGTCTGCAGTTTGAAGTGTCTGTCAGTGGCTCAAATTTGGTTGCCTTTCACTCCAGCAAGCTTCACCCACCCCTGACTGAAGTAAAGAGGAATGGAGTGGGGGGAGGAGAAGTTCCCTAACTGGGCACCTACTATGTACCAGGCACATTTCATGTACTCCTCCTTCATGGAAGCCCATTTTATCGATTGAGGAACTGAAGCCCAGAGAGGTTACCTAACTTGCCTAGAGTTACAGAGCTAGCAGAGTGAGGGAGCAGAATACACGCCCAGGTTTCTGATCCCTTGCATTACCACCTGCTCTGGCGATGGTAGGGAGGACGCCATAGGCCCAGCTGGAAGAACACAGAACTTGGGGATCTGCAGAGCAGTCTCCAGGGGACGCACTGGATGTTGGGGTGGGCTGAGGCAGCTTGGGCCCCCATGTTCTCTGGGAGGAACTTCTGCTCCTGCTATAGGGTGAATCTTTCATCCTGGGGGAGATGGTGGGAGCTCCTCAAGGCCATAACAGGGGTCAGGGACGGCTTGACTCAGCTCCTGCTGGCTGGCAGCTCCCTCTGCTGGACCCAGCCCTGAGGACGAACTCAGACACAGGGACGCCACTGTCTGTCTGCACTTGGGCTCTGGAGTCCTTCCACATTGTATGTGAGAAGTCACATGCAGGGCACCTGCCAGGTCTTGTAAGAGTCAGAGGAAGGAATCCTCCAGAGAACCTATTTTGGGTGACTGGGAGCCTTCCACAGGGGAGAGAACAGGAGGGGACTCAACTTTTGCTGCTTCCACACTCAGTTTAGATACGGTTGCTGTGATCGAGGACTTTGGACAGGAGGCTCCCCAACACCAAGGACTGTCTCTCCCATCAGAATGGAAACTCCCTGAGGGCAAGGGCTCTGTCCTTCTCCTCAGACAGGGAGCTCCGGAGCTGTGCCCCTGCTCACCTGTGCTATAAGCCTAGTGTAGGCCCCTAGGCTGGGCCAGCTCGCAGGCATCCTGTGACAGCTTCTCAGAAGCCTAGCTACTCTCAGCCCCCGGACACCTGTCTCTGCCACTCTACCTATTCCCAGGCTCCTCCTCCCCTCCACCGTCAGAGCAGAGCTGACACGGGGCAGTGCTGGCCAGTGCTGTTCTGACCTCAGCAGCCCTAGAGGCAGTGCAGTGAGCAGCCAGCCTAAAGGGCTGTGCCAGGGATGGGACGTGACTGCTCCCCTAAACTCAGTTGCAGGCTTGGCCATGAGGAAAGTGATACCTCAGAGAGGCGGAGTGACCAGTGACATCAGCGTACGTGACTGTCAGCCTAGCTCTCCCGTCTGCCCCCACCCTCCCCACCCCACAGTGCCTGCTGAGTACACTGACCTTCAGCTCACAGGCACAGACCTCTTTATGTGCCCACTCCAAGGACAGAGGTGGGACTCAGGGGGAGGGGGCTGCTGTCTCACTCCTTGTCTTCTAAGTGAGCACCCAGGAGACAGAAGGGGACACAGGCCCCAGCGCTCTCCAGCCCAAACTTCTAGGTCAGGAGCCAACTGCATACAGGGTGTCTCCCCCAACTCCTGCTGGCAGCATTGCCCTGAGGGAATTGATCAGTCTCTCGGCTCTGCTCGCCCTTCCTCCTGAGCGCCTGGCAGGCTTCCGGTGACTGAAAGCTGGTGTACAGGGCACCTGGCTCTCTACTCCAAGCCTGCTGACAGAGCTGCCAGGCCTGCATCCCCGGGGGGCAGAGGACCAGCCCAGACAGACAGGGCTGGATGTCCCAGAGAGACAAGTTCAATCATCTTGAATGACCACCATTTGCCCCTAAGGTGCCTTCTGGAGAATACTGTTGCTGCAACAGTACTTCTCAAGTGTCCCCCTAGATCCCACGACAGGACTGCCAGGTCCAGCCTCCAGACATAAAATAGTTTCCAGGCCAGGGCAGACCAGTCACAGACACCCAAAACTAGACCAGCAGTTGCCAGATTTGTTCCATCATGCACTCTTATCAGTATGCACATGTGTCTTAGTATAGGCATTTTTTTTTTACTTAAAAATTATTTATGTTAGTGACAATATTACAGATAGGCCAAGGTGTAAGACTACTTGGGGCAAACAAAAATCATCAGAACAGCCAGATATTTAGCAGGGCTATCCAGGGACAAGAAAGACATAGTGAGCCTTGATAAGCTCCCACATAATCGTGGGGGTGTAGAGGCTGCATGCACATATAGGGGAGGCTGGAAAGAGCCTTGGCTGTTTACTCTTCTCTGGCTGAGTGCACAGAGAGTAAAATTTGGAGGACACTTGTTGTTTGAATGTGCTGTCCAACCCACACCCAGATCCATTGGCAGAAGGTAGAAGCCTGACTGGATCAAAGTATTTCAGTACTATCTATGACCAATCATTGGCTGACAACTAAATTTTGCTGACCCAGTGGAAATTCCTAGGAAGTCAGGCTAAAAAATAAAAATAGGAATCTAATTAGTAATAATAATAAGTGAGACTTCGGCTCTAAAAATAGCCGGGTGTTGTGGTAGGCACCTGTAGTCCCAGCTACTTGGGAGGCTGAGGCAAGAGAATCACTTAAGCCCAGGAGTTTGAGGTTGCTGTGAGCTGTGACGCCATAGCACTCTACCAAGGGTGACAAAGTGAGACTGTCTTGAAAAACAAAAATAGCAATAATCATAAACTGTACACAAGTATCAGCATGTTGTAGAGAAGACAAACTCCACAGAATTAATTTAGGTGAGTCACTAGACAACCAACCAACCAAAGTCCTGGCAGTGGCAAATCAAAATTCAGAATTGCTACAATATATTATCTAAAATGTGCAATTTTCAACAAGAAACTGTAAGACATATAAATAAACAGGAAAGTGTGATCCATTCAAAGAGAAAAACAAAACACAGACAGTAGAAACTGTTTCTGAGGTACCAGATGTTGCACGTGGTAAACAAAGACTTCAAAGTAGCTATTAGAAATGTGTTAAGAGAACTAGCAGAAACCATGTTCAAAGAATTAGAGAAATACTCATCAAATAGAGAACATCAATAAAGAGGCAGAACTTATATATTTCTTTAAAAGATCTGGAAATTCTGGGGTTGAAAAGTGCAATAACTACAATCAAAAATTCACTAGAGGGGTTCACAGCAGCTTTGAGCTGGAATAATAAAGAATCAATAAACCTAAGTACAGATCAACTGAGATTATCCATCATGAAGAACAGAAAGAAAAAAAGAACAGGCCAGGCACAGTGGCTCATACCTGTAATCCCAGCACTTTGGGAGGTTGAGATGAAAGGATTACTTGGGCTTAGAAGTTCAAGATGAGCCTGGGCAACAGCGAGACTCCATCTCTACAAAAAAAATATTATTTTAATTAGCTAGGTGTGGTGGAACATGCCTGTGGTCCCAGCTTCTCAGGAGGCTGAGGCAGGAGGATCATGCAAGCCTAGGAATTTGAGGTTGCTGTGAGCTATGATGATGCCACTGTGCTCTAATGCAGGCAACAGAGCAAGATTTTGTCTTAATAAAAAAAAAAGAAGAAGAAGGAGAAGAGAAGAAGGAAGGAAGGAAAGAAGGAGAAAAATAAAGAGAGCCTCAGAGACCTGTGAGACCTCATCAAATATACCAATATATACTTAGTGGGAGTTCCAGAAGAAGAGACAAGAGAGAAGGTGAAGAATAAATATTTGAAGAAATAATGGCCCCAGAGTTCCAAAATTTTATGAAAATCATTAATATGTGGATCTATACAAAGTCCAGGTAGAATAAACACACACACACACACAGAAACATAGTAGTAAAACCACTGAAAGACAGAAACAGAGAAAATGTTGAAAGCAACAAGACAAAAATGATGCATTACGTCTAAGGGGACTACAGTATAATTAACACCTGATTTCACATAAGAAACAATGGAGGCCAGAAGGAAGTGGGATGGCATATTCAAAGTACTGGGGGAAAAAACCCTGTCAATCAAGTCATCCATATCTAATAGAGATGTCCTTCAAATGTAAAAGGCATCATCTATTTATTTTCTCTTTTCTTCTCTCAACTTATTTAAAAGATAATTGCATAAATAATTAATAAATTACATTTGACCCTCAAAAAACACAGGTTAAAACAGTGTAGATCCATTTATACACAAATTTTTTAAAAAATAAATATATTGGATATGGCACACCTCCTAGGTGAAGGACTCAACTACAACTTGAACTTTATAAACACAAACAATGTAACCTCATCATATGTACTCTCATATTAATAAAAAATAAAAGATAAATATATATATAGGAAATTGTTTTGAAGGTTTGTGACAATTTGAAAGTATTTATAGATAAACTACTTGGCCCAGAAATATCAAAAAAATTAAGAAAAGGTTAGGCATGTCACAAATGCATAAAATATGTGTATATATATCTATTTTATCATTTACTACCTTAAAATATACACAAATTTGATATAAAAAATTAAAATTCATCAGAATTATGCACATAAACTCTTACACATCATACATGGCACCACTCATAGTCAAAAGAAATGTAAACAGGGCGGCTCCTGTGGCTCAGCGAGTAGGGCACCGGCCCCATATACCGAAGGTGGCCGGTTCAAGCCTGGCCTCTGCCGAACTGCAAAACAAAAAAAAAAAAAAAAAAAGAAATGTAAACAAACATACAGATGCAAAATTAAATGCTAACTGCATAAAATTAACTGGAGTGCACACTATACTACTGTAGTAATTGCATAGCCATCTCCTGTTGCTATTGCAGTGAGCTCAAGTGTTGTCAGTATCCACTTAAAACAACTGCATGAGTTCTTTTCATCCTACCGCCATGACTCAATTTGTTCGTAACCTTGCAGAGAAGGACCCAGCGCTGGTGAACGCTGCTGTTGCTTATTTGAAGCCTCGATTGGCCACATTTTGGTACTACGTCAAGGTTGAGCTGGTTCCTCCAACTCCTGCTGAGTTCCCTAGAGCTTTTCAGAGCCTGAAAAAAGTAGTCAGTAGTGCTCAAACTGGTAGCTTCAAACAGCTCACAGTTAAGGAAGCTGTGCTGAATGGTTTGGTGGCCACTGAGGTGTGGATGTGGTTTTATGTTGGCGAGATCATAGGCAAGCATGGCTTCATTGGCTATAATGTGTGAAGACCAAGCACTGCATTTGTGAAGTGACTACATTTGACTTATTTGAGAGGACCATGTGTGATCAGACTATTACCTGAATAAAATATGTTAAAAAAAAACAAAAAAACCGACTGCATGAGCATTTCATCTTTCCAGTAAACTGTGTATCATAATAAAAAGTGATCTCTGTGGTTCTCATGTATGTTTCATTGTATTTAATGTAATACTGTAACCCCTGAATGACATCATGAGATCTACATGAGGTGCCACTAGTGAAGCTGGAGAGAGAAGCAGAGAAAAGTCATGACATTACAAGAAAAAGTTGAATTGCTTGATGCTTATCATAAAGTGAGATCTTCAGCTAAGGCTGCCTACCATTTCAAGATAAATGAATCCAGTACAAGAACTACTGAGAAAAAAGAAAAAGAAATTTGTGAAGGCACCACTGCAGCTGTGCCAGCAGGTACAAAAACCTCACACTTTTTGCAAAAAGCCATTTTTATTTTGTGTTGAAAGTACAACTTTTATGTGAGTATAGTATTGCTGTCAGAAAGGCATACTTAAAAATTCTAACAATGGTTCAAGAAAAACCAAGGCCGTTATATGACAACTGAAAGCAAAAGGAAGGTGGAAGATCTAAAGCTGGAGGATTTAACGCCAGCAAAAGATGGTTTGATAATTTTAGGAAGATGTTGGGCTTTAAAAATGTTAAGATAACAGAAGAAGCAGCTTCTGCCAAAGAGGCAGCAAATGAGTTCTCAGACACCATTAAGAAAAAAATTGAAGAGAAAAGACATCTGCCTGAATAGGTTTTTAATGTAGAAGAAAGGTCCTATTCTAGGGGGGAAATGCCACAAAGTGTGTTTGCTAGAGAGGAAACAAAAATGAGCACCAGGATTTAAGGCAGGAAGGGATAGGATATTGCTACTGTTTTGTGCAAATGCAGTCGAGTTTATGATCAGGACTGTCCTTATCCATAAAGCTGCTAACCCCTGAGCCTTGAAGGGAAAAGGTAAACACCAGCTGCCAGTCTTTTGGTTGTACAACAAGAAGGCCTGGACAACAAAAACACTTTTTCTGGATTGATTCCATTGATGTTTTGTCCCTGAAGTCAGGAAGTACCTTGACAGTTAGGTACTGCCTTTTAAAGTTCTTTTGATATTGGACAATATCCCTGGCCACCCAGGATCCTGCGAGTGTAACACTGAAGGTATCAAAGCAGTGTATTTGCCCTCAAACACGTCTCCAATTCAGCCTTCAGATCAGGGGGTCAGTAGGACCTTTAAGGTTCATTACACACAGTACTCTAAAAGTACTGTCAACACAATGGAAGAGAACCCCAGTACAGAGAACATCATGAATGTCTGGAACAATTACACCATTGAAGATGATATCACTGTTACAGAAAAATCCAAGAAAGCCATCAAGCCCAACACAATAAATTTCACTTGGAGAAAACTGTATCCAGATGTTGAATATGACTTCACAGGATTTGCAACAGAGCCAGTTAAGGAAATCATAAAAGAGATTGTGGATATGGCAACCAAAAAGCGGGGAGGTCGGTGGTGGGATGAAGGGTTTCAACATATGGACCTTGGAGAAATCGAAGAGCTAATAGATGCCACACCAGAGGAATTCACAGAAGATGATGTGGTAGAGTTGAGTGCTTCCAAACCAGTGCCAGGTGAGGACAAAGACTTAGAAATAGTGCTATGAAACACATTGACAATAGACAACTGGGCAGAACATTTCTGATTATTCAAGACTGTTTAAGGTTTATTTTATTTTATTTTTCTTTAAATTTTATTGAATCATAATTGTGTACATTGGTGCAATCATAGGGCACAATGTGCTTCATATACATTCAGAAATATTTTGATCGTACTGTTACAGATAGCCTTCATGGCATTTTCTTGATCACTATATAAAGACATTGATAC
>CAUYON010096961.1:0-16896 GCA_963573935.1 Arctocebus calabarensis
GTTGCTGCGAGCTGTGACACCATAGCACTCTACCGAGGACGATAAAGTGAGAATCTGTCTCTACAAAAAAAAAAAAAGATAAAAAAAATAAAATAAACATAAGGCAGGGCAGGATGCACAGAAAGGTCTGGGGACAGGTCCAGCCTTATCCAGCCATCCAAGTAGGGAAATGAGCCAAGACCCTGAGAACCCAGGACAGGCCTTTACATTCTTCAGGGAGAGCCTGAAGCAATGGGTATTTTGAGCCAATGGAGACAAAAAAAAAATCAGAGTAAAGCCCATTCAGATACCCAATTCAAACTCAACTGTGAACACAGAGACACAAGGCAGTGGCTGTTTTCTCACTCGCCTGGCTGGATGTCTGGCGACAGCAGCTCAGTCTAGAAAGCCAAGCTCAAGGACACAGTTGACAGTGACAGAGTGTCAGCATCTCCCCTCTACTTCCCACCCTACCAATGTGCAGAGGAGCCCAAAGTTCTGCTCACCAGGAGCCAGGGCCTCCATTCATGGGATCTGCAGACCAAACTGCCCCCTAGACACAGGCTCTGCTACACATGGCTGGGTGAGCCCGGGGAAAGCTGCTGGTTTTGGTAAATGAGGAGGGACACCAACCCTGCACCTACTCCCAGGGGACTTGGAGGTGCCAGTGAGAACTGGAACCACACAGTACAGAGGATGTGCAAACCTTAGAGGTTGTTTAAGCTCGGGCCTAGGTGGTCTCCCTTGGGGAATCCCCAGACAGGACAATGCTCCCGTGTGGTGTGTACCCACCAGTAGGTCACCACAGTGTCACCCACAGTTGGCCATCTCTTCTACTCTCTTACCTTGCCTATTGCTTCACCCTTGCTCTAGCCATTCCAGGAGAGCCCACTGGCACTGGTCCCTGACCCTCCAGACAGTCACACTCAAAACTCCCCCAGATTATGTCCCGTCAAGTCCCCCCCACCCGCAAGGCAGGGGGAGGCAGCCGTGGGGAATGAGTTCAGAGCCAGAGGGGATTATCCACCTTCCTCTGCAGTTCCCTCTCATCATCCTGGACCAGCTGTCACATCACCTTCTCTGCAATGCCCTCCCGGGAGGACGCTGTCTCAGTTAGATAAGCCAGAGCAGACTCTCAATGAAAAATTACATGTTGGTGGAACTGTTTCCTCTCTGTCTCACTACCCAACCTCTAACCAAGCTGTAAGCTCCCTGAAGGCAGGGACTCAGCAGCAGCCCTGAAATATCCACCCAGCAAATGAATGAAATTGGGAAGTGTCTATTCAGAGAATGGACTAGTAAGTGAATTTTAAGTGACAACCCCAAAAGCATGCCACCAATCTGTTTGTAAATCTTCTAATTCCTTGAACGTGTCTGGATGCACTCAAAACCACAAGCCTTGACACGATGATGGGGCCAGAGTGCCCACCTCCAAATCCTGTCTTCTAGTAGCTATAGGATATTGGGCAATTTTACCTTCCTAAGCCTGTTTCCTCTTCCGTAAAATGAGGATAATCACCAGGACCCCTATGTTAGAGCTGCTGGGGAGCATGAATGAATGAATGAGACAGAAGTGCTCAGAACAGTCCTTGGCACTTAGGAAGCACAGGATCAATGACATTTCTTTGCATTCAGTGCGCCTGGATGGTCCCACTACTGTCCACGGCTTCCCCCCAGCCCCACCCGGAGGTTAATGGCTGATGAGTGCTCGAGGGCCCCCGGGGCACATCTGGCCAGAGCACTGGCAGCCCACCCACGGACCAGCACCCAGCTGCGGCTAGACCCGCCCCCTGTCCCCCACCCCGCGCTGGGCCTCAGGAGTCCCGGGGACGCCAGCCTCCAAGGGGCCGGCGGGCAGGCGGGCGGGAGGACGGGGGCAGCTCGCGGAGTCGAACAAGCTGGGCCCCACCCGGGCAGCGCCAGCGAGCGGCGCAGCCTGTGCCTTCCCAGCCAGCCCCCCGCCGCGGCCGCTTTGTGCCCAAAGCTGGCCCTGAGTTATTGCGCCGCAGCCATGGAGCCCTCCCGCATGGGGGGCGGCCCGAGGCGTTCCCAGGACAGAGCCTCAAAGGGTCCCGGGGCCGCCCCCGCGGGGCTGGCAGACAAGGGCCCGGGAGGGGCTGTGTTTCCAAGCGCGGATGGCTAGCCCAGGTCGCTGGGCGGGAAGAGCCCGGAGGCCCCCTCCCCTGCTTTCCCATCCCTTTCCCATCCACACCCTGCCTCCTAACCAACTGCCCCGCACTGCTCCCTCCTTTACAACCTTTGACCACCCCCTACCATTTTTCTCTCCCCTTCCCACAACTCCCAGGACCCAAATCCTACAGGGAAGCTGCAGCAGGCGCTCTCCAGGAGGGCCTTCGGGTGCCTTCTGCCACTGTACCCAATTCCCACCTCCTGTCCCGGAAATCTCTGCTGTCCCACATGGACAGGCTTCCCTCCACCCCACCAGCCTTGGGTCGCAGCCCTGGCTTGGAAAAGGGCTGGATTCTGAGCTAGGCCTCTGAGGAAACAGGCTGTGGGAGCCTCCTGGCCTCATTTCCCCATCTGTCAGGTGGGGGGTGGGAATGTGGGTCCTGTGCCAGGCCCTGGGAACATGGCAGAGACAGACTCTGGGCTCTGCTGGGCAGTGCTCGCTGGGCAGGCCAGAGGAGGGCCCATCCCCTGAGCCCTGGTGATGACTGTACAGGATTACATTGAGATAGGCCAGTAGAGTTGAGGGGGTCAGGTGCCACTGAAGTTTCCAGGGCAAGATAAGGACCCAGAAGCTGCCCTTACCCAAGAACAGAGCCGCTGGTGGGTCCTCCCAGGGCAAGGAAGCAGAGGATCAAAGAAGGACCCTCACCTCCCACAATCTCCCAGCCCCTCCAAAGCTTCAACTTCAAGCACCTGCTTCCCCTGACAACCCCCATCACCACCTGGGCTCAAGGGTCCCTCCAGCAGCCTTACCTGATGGCTTTCCCCAGTGCTCCCTGCCTACCCCACAATCTGCTTTGCTTGGCAGAAATGGTGTTACTGACTCATGTACTTGTGAGTGGCCCCTCACTCCCACTGGAATAAACTTGCATCTATTCACCATAGTGGCCTCGGTATCTTGAAAAGTGTCTGGCACATAGTAGGTGTTCAGTAAACACATGTGAGAGAAATGAGTGGACAAATGGACAGCAGGTAATGACAGACTCTAAAAGCCCTGAAATCCAAACCATGCCCCAGATAAGAGTATTCTATGACAAGCGATCAAATAAGTTTGGAAATCACAAATTATTAACATCTCTCAGAGTCCTATATCAACATTTTAAAGGCTCTGAGAAGCCCTGAAGGCTTCAGAAACTTTCAATTCTATTTAATCCAGTGTTTGCCAAGTGCATTTGGCCACAGGAAAACAAAATTCTTTTTTGGTGGAACATCAACAAAATCCTGGAATACATTTCAGGAAGCATCAATATAAACTTATTTCTCACCCTCACGACCACAACTTCACAAACAATCAACTGAACCTTACAAGAAAGGCCTTGCTTCTTTCTTTTTACAGGATCAGAGCTAACACCCATATGGCTCAGCATGTAGCAGGCACTCCAGAAATATGAGTGAATGTATATAATACAAATTTATAGACAAAGTCTGCCACCCATGTGCATTTTCTCTACCGCTGGACTGAGAGTCTGAAGCAGGCAAGCAATAACAAGAGTCTCTTCTTCCTGGAGGCCGGCACCCATGGCCACTGACACACTCACACACATGCACATGCACAAACTCTTACACATATGTACACAAAGATACACACTCAAGCAAGCATGCACACACTAGCACAAACACAGACTACAGGCATGCATGCTCACACACACCCACAGGCGCCCAGACGCATGTGCACATGCCTGTGCACACATCTAGACATACACATATGCACACCCAGGGCATATGCCCTGCCACGTGGCCTCCTTCCCCGTGCCTGGCCAGGGGGCCCTTGGGAAGGACAGCTGTCTTCTGGTGGGATGAGGGGACGTGAGGGAGGCAAATGACTCCTGCACAACCTGGTGTCTCTAAGAGAGGTAGGGTTGCCCCAGCAGGTGACAGAATAAAGCCTAATCAATATGGTCATTTTGATTTTACAAAGTTCTTCCTCCCTTGAAACTTCTTCCTCACCCCTCTCCTAGGAGTGGAGCTCCATTACACAGAAAAAGAAACTGAGGCGCACCAGTAACATGGCAAGGATGTGGGGAAACAGGGGTGGAGCCCATGTAGGTCTGCTCAGAAGCCTTCCCACATTGCAGAAGCCTGGAGTTCCAGGTTGTTCCCAGGCAGATCCTGGCCTGGGTCAGTGGCAGCAGCAAGATATAGCCCTTGTTGCAGGCACAATTCTGTAGCAAGGTCGCTGTATAAACAGGGAGCTCAGCTGAGAATTTTGTAAGCTACATTACTGCCCAGGAGAAACAAAGTGTGAGGCCTCCACCAAAACAGTCAAAAATGAGCATCAAGATTAAATAAAGTACTGCCTATAAAGAGTGTAGTCAGGTGCCTGTATACAAGAAATGCTCACTAGATGTTAACCGTTCTTGGTGCTGTGATGGCATCCTGCAGAGCCCAAATAAAATGCTATCCCCTCTGCTAGGCTTTGCCTAATTCCTCCTTTCAAAGGGATTCCCCTCAACCTCTTCCACCTCTTCCCCAGCTCTAAACCTGCATCTCTAGCTTGGGCAGCCCTGTCTGGTCCAGCAGTCTTAGGTCTCTCCAGACCGTGGACTCCCTGGGAGCTTGGCCACCACTTGGTTTCTCTGCATCCTCCTTGGAGGCCAGGTAGAGACTCACCTGGGTGAGATGATCAGGATTTGGATGGAAGGACAGATGTACAGAGTGAGAGAGGGAACTTGCCTAAAGAACTCACTGAGGGAGAGAAATGCCCCAACCCCCAGCTTGACATCCAGTGCAGTGTGCCCCTTCTGGAAGAAGAAAGAAAAATGGTCTAGAAACTTAAGATTGGTCAGCTTCACTAATAGTTAAAGAAGTGCAAATTAAAACAATGTGCAAAATCTTGCCTGCCAGGTAGGCCAAAAGAAAAAGGGGTGGGGGAGAGAGAAAAAGAAAGAAGCAAAGAAAAAAGAAAACATCATATTGTACAAGGATTAGGAGAAACATGCCTTTATAACGATTATTAAAAGGTAAACTAATATAACCTTCAAGAGGGCAATTTGGAGATATCTATCAAATTTTTCAAACAAAATCCTCTGACCCAACAATTTCACTTCCAGGAACCTAGCCTGAAAAACACTCAAATAAGAAAACAGAGGGTTATAAATGAGGATGCTTACAGCATCATAGTTTAAAACAGCAAATAACTGGAAGAAACTGTGTACCAATAGAGGATTGTAAAGAAATTCCGACTCACTCATTCTGTAGGACTCCTCACAGCCCTTAATACAGAACAGATCTATGACACTCATATGATGCCATCACCCAGACAAAGGGCTCTTAATCCTGCTGAACATTCACACTACCCAGGATGCTTTAAAAAAAAAAAACTGACCAAAGACCATCCACAAAGATTCTGGAGTATTTGATCTGTGGTGGGGCACAGATAATGTTATTTCTTTAAATGTCTAAAATGGGCTCAGCGCCTGTCGCTCAACTGGCTAAGGCGCCAGCCACGTACACCTGAGCTGGTGGGTTTGAATCCAGCCCAGGCCCACCAAACAACAATGATGGCTGCAACCAAAAAATGGCCAGGGGTTGTGGCGGGCACCTGTAGTCCCAGCTACTTGGGAGGCGGAGGCAAGAGACTCGCTTGAGCTCAGGAATTGGAGGTTGCTGTGAGCTGTGATGCCACCGCACTCTATCCAGGGTGACAGCTTGAGGCTCTGTCTCAAAAAATAAATAAATAAATAAATAAAATGTCTAAAATGATACTAACATGCAACCAGCTAAGTTAGAAACTTAAGAGATATAGGTAATCCTAACTAGTTCCAACCCATTTCACAGACAGGGAAAGTGAGCCCCAGGGAGGGAACTGTCTTGTCCGAGGTCCCAGAGCCCATTTTCTCCAACCCACTCCCTTCCGCTTTGAGAGAAATAAAGCAATCTTGATTCTGACCTTCAGGGAGAATGGCGTCTTTCTTTACTAGTCTGAGTGACTGGCAGGTTCTTGGACAAAACATCTCATTTTTCCCCCTGCCTCCTTCTCCAGACCCTACCTCTCACTCCCTGTGCCCCCTGGGCCCTCAAAGATGAAGAGGGCCCCAGCTCTGAGCTGGTCAAATATGTCCAGTCTGATATGTGGCAGGATGGGAGTTGGGGGCAGAATGGGAGTATATGAAGTTAAACATTGTTTTATTTAAAATTTTGCTTAAAATAAAATTGCTTAAAAGCAATTTTGCATATTGCTTTTAACATTTTAAAAGTAATGTTCAACAAGCTCAGCACACCGTATAGCACAAAGCCCTCAATACACAGTAGCTGCAATCTCACAGCACACACAAGTACCCCAAGGATGAAGGGAGAATGGGTGTGATCCCTCCCCAGAGAAGGGCCATGATGGCTGGGAGCAGCCCTCAGGGTCTAAGGCAGCACTCACTCCCTCAGTAACAGAGGCTGGGGGTGGGGTGCACAGAAAGGCTGTCAAGGACTGACCCAGCAAGGTGCCCAAGTCCTGCTCTGGGCTTGCAGCAGCATGTTCCCTGCTGTCTACCTCATTCATGGACTCGTTCACGTGTGAATTCATGTGCTCATCATTCAGCCTTTTATGCACTGTCCATTCATTCCTGTTCATCCATTCATATTTATTCTTTTGACAATTTACATATTTACTCATTCATTTAAGCAATCCTTTTGTAAGGTAGAGTATGGAGGCTCACACCTGCAATCCTAGCACTTTGGGAGGCCAAGGTTAGCAGACTGCTTGAAGCCTGGAGTTTAAGACTAGCCTAACCAAAAGTCAGACCACATCTCTACCAAATAATAGAAACATTAGGCAGGAGTGATGGCAGGTGCCCATAGTCACTGCTACTTAGGAGGCTGAGACAGGAGGATCACTTGAACCAAACTCACTGGAGGTTGCAGTGAGCAACAGTGATGCCCCAGCTCTCTAGTCCCAGTGACAGAGAAGAACGTGTCTCAGAAAAAAAAAAAAAATCCTTTTTTAAAACACAACAATCCAGAAGCCCAGGTTGAGACCATTTGTGAATGAACAAGCGTTCCTGGAAGCCCACACCAGGCTGAGCACACCGTCCACCGTGAGATCTTTCCCATGAGTGAGTAAGGCAGAACCAGCTCAGTCAATTCACCACAGGGCAGCTCAAGAGACTGAGGATTTGAGTTACTCTCTATGGCCCCAGAAAGTGGAACCAGGACCAACACATGGAGGCAGACTGCAGCTTAACATGTGAAATTCAAGCTAAAAATGCACACGTGTGCTCTGAGGTAGCGCAGTCCCTGGAGTGAGTAAGTCTAGGCTAGATGCACCCAAGGAAGTTTAAAGGAGGTGACTTTGAAGGTACCTTTTCAACCTGTACTTTTCAGGATTCTGAAAGGTTCGAAGACAAAAACAGTAAATGCCTGAATCTGCCCAACATGTGTGCCGTGCCCCCAGCCAGCTGCGCTCTCCCTGAGGGGCACAAGAACCTGCAGAGGTTGTCCTGGGCACTGAAAACACAGGCACCACTCACCACTCCCCAGAGAACCCAATGAAAGCTCCACCTCAGGGGAGAGGAACCGGCCCCTCTTTCCACCTTCCCTCCTCCCTCCCCCTTTCCCTGGGGACCCTCTGGAGCTGGCGATTGTCTCTCTTCTCCCTAAGTTCATGGGGGATAGGGACAAAGCCATCTCTCTTGTTCAGAAACCAGAAATTGACTATATTTTGGTGTTGGCTCCAAGGTCTGGCAGCCCCCAGGGCCAAGAGATTTACACCCGTCTGGTCTCCCAGCCTGACTGCACAGCCACCACCACCCTGTCTGCCTAACCAGCCTACCCTGCTCCCTAACCAAGCCCAGATGGCCACCACACTGCCTTCAGGCAGGTAAAAATCAGTGCAACAGGAGTTAGGTGAACAGTATGTTTTATTTAATTAGGATCAACAGAAGAGATAAACCTCACAGCAGGATAGGGAATGACAACACTGCAAAAAAATAATTCATGCCCAGGTAATGAAAGGGCAAATTTCAATTACAGAGAAAACAGGAGAGAAAAAGTTTCATAGCACCTCCAAGGAGGAGAACAGTGTAAGAGTCTGCAAAGCTAGACCACAGGCCCGAGGTGGTCAGTGCTCTAGAACTAAAAATCAAGGCAACTACGTGGCCATTCCAAAACAGTTGTTCCTCTGCTTCCCTTGTCACAGATAAACCAGTCTAAGTGTGAGGGGATGGATGAGCCAAAGATATACGGATCCCAGCCAGCAGGTGTGGGGACCACAGGGATCTGGTTTGCCAGGGCCACTGAACAAACTCACACCTAGCCAGGCTCAGTTTCCAAAAGAATGGTGTCCCCAAGGACAGAAAAAAAAAAGGTTCTCCTCCTGAGAATCTCAGGATCTCACTCAACACCTCCTAAGCATCCCTCTGCCCTGTCCCCAGCCCCACCAGCCCTGACCAGCCTCACTCTCCCATGCCCTGCCCTAGCCTTGGGCAACCACATCTACCTCTCCCACTAGAGCAAGGGAAAGAACCACAGCTATTAAAGAGAGTTACTTTATCTTCCAAGCCTCAAGCCTACCCAGAAAATGGAAGCGTGACCTGGATGGCCACCTCCGAGTGTGGTGGACTGCACCATTCAACCCACCCCAATGTGGGTGCTAACTAAAAATGATAAGTTCATGGTGGTAACAGTTGCACGATAATGCGCATGTACTTAATGCCACTTTAAAATGATGGTAAATTTTATGTTGTGTATATTTTACCTAAATTGTTTTCGGAGGGGGGAAAGGGGGAAATGAGGAGCTCTGAGTCGCTCCTCAAACAAGCCAGGGGAGCATCTCCAGGACCTGCACCCCGGAACCCGTGATGGCAACCAGCTTTACTGAACATGATGGTGATGAACAGGAGGCCACCCTCTCCCCAAACCAAGACTTCCAGGATGATGCCTTGAATTATCTCAATAAATACTTGCTGTGCAAATGAATAAGCAAAGGAATGACTTACTTCACCTAGCCTCACAGCCCAAACAAAGATTTTTATTTATGTGTTCCCCCTCCAAAATGAACCCTCAAGGAAGACGAGCACACCCCTGCCCCTCTCGCTCAGCCCCGAATCCCTGTTCCTTAGGTGACGTCAGCCCCAGCACCCCCATTATGTAGGAAAGGGAAATTGCTGTTAAATTAGTGAGCACATCCACAGAGCCCCATTTTATATCCCAATTCAGAAGATGACATGAACATCTGCTTTCACTTCAAGACATTAATTTTCAATTATTGGAGAAAAACAAAATTAGTCCTGACAAATTGCTGGTGAATACAAGCTCTTGTCTGGTGGTTCGTAATAATAACTTCGGGGGCCCACAATTAGTGTCCTCGGACGGAGTTTCCTGACGGATCCCTGTCATCCTGAGCCAGTGACAGCAGCACATCTCCTAGCACTGCGGTCTGGCCCCCAAGAAGCTCCAGCAAGCGGCTGCTCTAAGGTAACTGCCTGTCAGCAACCAGGTTTAGAGATCTAAGGAATTTAGGGGTTTTTTTCTTTCTGGAGAAGATCAGGACGTGGAGAGGAAGGGCGGGGGGTGTGTGGGGGGAAGTCATACAGAAAAACATCCACTTTCAGCTTTGGGTATTTCAAAGCTTTCCTCCCCTTTAGTGGCAAGATTTTATACTCTTAGCCGGGAATGCAAAGTCCATCCAAGTGTGCCCAGTAAACCATACCGGATCACCTTATACGATATCGCCTTATAATTTGAGTTTGCCATCCACCATGGGAGAAAGACAGATAATATGATTCTCTTGAGATCCTTCTACCCTTCACATGTCATCCAGGATTCCAAAGCCAAAATTCAACAGCCCCAGCCTCTGGGATTTAAATGCTTATACATCTTTCATAGCAAAAACAAAACAAAACTGTTTTCATGGGTCCCCTCAACCCAGGAACCTGGTACGGCCCAGTGTCAGTTGCAGACTTCAGGAAAGAAAAATAAAAGAAAGAAAACTCTGAATTTGCCAACCTCAATGACTACAGATCCAGAGAACAACCCACTTGATAAGAGATTATCAGCACTGTAATCTCATTTGATGGGTTTTTTATGTATCTTGGCTGCTTTAGTCACTGTTATCAATAAAATGCCTCTAAAATGTGAATGAGTGGAAAAATTTGGAGATAATGATGTGGCAATCTTTGAATTTGACTTGTCACCATTGAAACCAGAGTGTGTTTGCCTACCTCACATCTTCGGATTCTTGGGGGTGGGGGACAGTTGTGGGAGAGGAGGTAACCAGAGGAGGGAGGTTAAAAAAGAAAGAAAATAAAACAACAATAAAGGAAAATTATATCTTTAAAATGAGAATGAAAGACATTGCTACTTCCCAAGTCAACTCGTAACAGAGCTCCCACATTGTGTAATTGACTTTGCAAGTAGAACAACAGCACCGTAACAAAGAAAATGTCAGTGTTTTCACAGCACTAATCTATAACGCTGGGAGGCCCTCCCGCTGTCAGCCAGGGCTGACAATACAATAGCTTTCAAAGGGATATTACCATCATGCTTTTATTCCTGACATCAATCAAGACAAAGAGAATCCTTTTCACAAGACATTAAAAATCAAACCTTTGTACAAGAAGATAGGTAAAACAGCCTTCTCCTTGAAGACAGTCTCCCGGAGCAATCAGTTAATTGGCGCTCCTTGAAAGCAGTAAAGTATTTTATTTACTGAGTGCACAACCCCAGTCGTAGGCTGCCACCGATCCTGGCAGGTAACTTGTGAATCAAAAGTTTCCCTCAGCTTCTCCCCATTTGCATCCCCCTGCCTCTCCCACAGGAGGCTGAGGGAGCTGACAGCCAGGGCCAAAAACTTCAAGCAGACTAACACCAACCCAGCCTTAATTATTAGTCCAACGTGTGGTACAAAACTCCTCTAACGTGTCTACGCACTAAATGCCCTTGCAAACTGACAGGAATTTGCAAAAATTGTCAAATTCCCCAACTGAGGTGTATCAGGGTTTTCCCAGCTATCCATCACAATGAGGGGCCCACTAACAGTTTTAAATACATTCTTCTATTGTAATTACCCTAGACTCACAGATATGAAGGGACCTTAATATCTAGTGCAAACGTTTTCAAGACAAGAAGATAATATTCTTTGCAAACAAACACCAATATACCACAGACAAGGCTGGGCTTTGCTTTAGCCAGGTGTGGGAAAGCAAGTCTATCTTAATCTCTGCCTAACAAAGAGTGAACTAAACCCACCTACCATGACAAAACCTGGGGCATCAGGAAATCCAGCCATCCTCGGCTTGCTTACTATAAGACAGTTTTAGATGCCTGCATGTCAGCAGTTGGTAATACTTCTAGAAAACTGCAAGCCCAGGAGGAGCAGGAAGTTAGAGGGGTTAATGTTCAAGACAGTTCATTTCCTACACACTTTCCAAGCCACTGAAGTCATTCATCCTTCCAAGATGCCATCCCACACTCACTCAGGGCTTGACAGACTCAGGTCTGGGTGGCCACAAGTCTCGAACTATTGTCAAGTAAGAGGGAGAGAGCGAGAACTCACTTAGCAAGAGGACTCTCTAGAACTCAAAGCCCAAGGTGTTTTGTGACTTAACCCTCTGTTACCCAAAAGATCACCTGCCAAAAATATGCCACTGAGTCCAGGCACTCAAAGATATAAGTATCTGCAGGAAAAAAATGATGTGTCTACCTTTCAGACATAACTGGACACGTTATTTTCAAGCAGAATTTGAACCACAAGTGCACTCATTTCACAAATGGGCAGAGATTTTTTTTAATTAATTTACTTATTTTTGCAGGTTTTGGCCAGGGCTGGGTTTGAACCCACCACCTCTGGCATATGGGGCCAGCGCCCTACTCCTTTGAGCCACAGGCGCTGCCCGATGGGCAGAAATTTTAAAGGAAGAGGGAACTGGTCACAACACTGCCCTGAAAAATCATATACTCCCACCACAACCACCTAAATCAACCTTTTTCAAAGAGCCAGGCAGCATGCCTGCACCATCAGCCTCAGTGGTAGGTTCCTTCCGTTTACACATCCAAATGAACAGTTAAGAGAAATCAATGCATCTAATTGCCAGACTATTAAATCCTACATCAGGGGAAGAATTCCACAGCCACTAGCTTAAGAGTTGGCTACCGATATAGCAATTATTGCAACTTTCTCTTAGACTGAACCAGATCCCCAGCCTTTCATCTCCAGCTAGGAACGCTGTACTCAAAAGATGCTGTGCTCTAGTTTCCTGCTTCCTTGATTCCCCCTCCTCCTCCTCTGTTAACACAGTGTAGCATGCCACAACATTGCCAGGGCTGGCTGGTTCTACGGAATTACTTCATGACTCCAAAGTCGCTGCATCGTGCACCTTTCATTATTAATGCATACCAGGCACCTTACGGTTAAACGTTTAGCAGGATTCTCCTGCCAGAGGCGCGTAGTTATCTTATTTTATTGCTTATTAAGTTTTTGCAAGGAAACAGGTGTACACATCTAAACAGCAATTACTAGACATAAAGGATGTTTTCTAGAATGAAACAGGCCCTTCCAAAGCTGGGAATCGGTAACTTAATTGGGGGGGGATTAAATATTAGGATTAAATGTCAGCTACCCCAATCCACACAGAAAGCTAAAGAACCTATAAAGGATTTGTTTTGCGCTTCCTACAAGATCATGTACATTTAGTCAAACAAATCTCAACAATTTACACTTGTATGTGGTCTCAGCTGAATCAAGAAACCTGTAACCTCAGAACGCCTCTATTTATTACATCTCAATTATTTCCATGGAAACACACACACAATGTTCCCAAGTCCCTAGACCACCAAATTTATAAGATGGACTTTTGAGGAGCTACATACTGGCAGGAGAGAAGGACAAAGAGGGGGAGGAGAGTGCAGAGAAGTCACTGGGGGTGGTTTTGGATGTTAGGGTGGGGGGTGCACGGACACAGCCTGAGTGCTAATTAATTTAAGAACTGTAATTAACAGCCGGTTACTAGATGGAGAAAATCGACAGTATTAAAATGATTCAAAAGTTTTAAGCTAAGGCTGGGAAAAGATGTATTAATTTCTGTGTAAATGAAGAGCTGTCATGTGGATCTAAGAAAACTGGGGGAGGGGAGGGAAGGCCCCCTTAATGTTGAGTGACAGAGAGAACATCTAGACAAACCTTACCAAACCACCTGATATCATCAGCCAAAATAACATCAGTGAGCATGATGAGAACAGCCTGGGAAAATGAGGCCAAAATTATCAAAGGCAAGGAATCATTGCAACTGCCACGCCACACCACCAGGAAACAAAAAAGGGAAGAAGGGTGCAGGGAGGGAAAATCAGTCAGAAAATGTGACTTTAGTAACATTCATGGCATTACTGGATTTTGTGGGGGGGTTTTGTTTGGTTGTTTCTTTTTTTTTTTTTTTTTTTAATCACAAGGCTTTTGAAAACCAATGAGACTATTCTCCCCCTGCTCTACTGCCTGGCACCCTTCCTGATTTGCTGGATATCCTCCTGTGAGCTGGGTTTTCCAAAGAAGGACAACCATCCTGAGGGGACAAGTGACCCCACTCCTGATGGGAGGTTGTATACATGAGTACACATGAGACCCCCCCCAAGGCCCGTTTGATTTTCAAAGCAGCAACGCCTGTGCTTTCAAATCATACTTTCTGAGCATCCATTCGAAAAACATTATATTTCTGTCTTTCCTTCCTGCTATGGGCTTTCACGTTTCGAGATCAATTACAAATTATGGTCAAGCGACTTTCACAGCAGAATGCTCCAGGCTGGGGAAGTCCACAATGCCTCCACATTAGCCCTGACACTCAGCAGGAGAGGCAAAATAAAATAAAATTTAAAAGACACCGCTGTTCCCTAAGAAGCACCTTCAAGCATCTTTAAAGGTGAAGACCTTGTCGTTTCAAACAGTGGTGGTGTGGAGCTGTCCACACTCAAGCACACTTTTGAATATTGCTTGAGAGAAGGGTGCACTTCTTGAAAAGAAAATAAATCCATCACCTGCAGTAAGTCTTATCTATTTATCTTTTCTCTTAATTCTTCCCTTGATAAGTGTCCACACCTCCACCCTATTCACCCCCAGTAAACTGAATAAAAGGCAAAACGGTGAGAGACAGGTTGTAGCTGCTTTTGGAAAATGCAAAGAGCCCTGGAGAGAAACAGGGGGTCTCAGACTCCAAGTGCAGAAAGGCACTGTGTGTTTGACACATTTACAACACTGAGTCTCAAAATGCCTTTGCTGGTCTTATTCCCAACAACCTGCTAGAACTGCTAAACATGCACCCACATACATTTAGAGAGAGGCACTCACTAAAAATCACTTCAAGGTTCACATCATGAAAGGCTGAAGACCAATTCCTGAGTCTTCCTCAGAGATCCAGAGTGGTTTTTGAATTCGGTTCAAGCAACTCTGTTAACACCCACCCATCTGTTCACTGCAAACTGTTCTACCTCTGCTTTCTGGGTCTCAACTTCTGAGTAAGGTTTGGAGGCATGGGATGGGGTTCTAGGTAAGCAAGATTTGCATCTTTATGAAAAACCTACCCCGATATATAGGTTTGACCAAGTTAAGCAAAACTGTTTTTCCAGCCAGAATATCCAATTCTACATTTTCTTCTGGGCCGCCTTAAGTGGGTGGCTCTTGAACGAGTGAGCAGTGAGCCAAGGAAAAAGAAATCAGGTAGGATTTCAAGCCACGTACCCCCTCGGCCAAAGGGCGACCTCTCCCCGTCTCTCCTGTCCTTTCTTGGTAGTCTCTCTCCAGTTTCCTTATCCCTCAATCAGAACAAACCCTCTGAACCCCCAGTTCTGTGGAGCAGGCCAGGCTACCTCCGGGAAACCACGGAGCAGAACCAACTACTCTCAAAGCAAAAAAGGAGGGAGAGCAGGCCGGTTGCTGCGAGTCTGGACTGAGTTGGGCTGAGTTGGTCTTCTTCTAACACGGCAGGAAGGCAAGGAGGGTCTCTTCCGGGACGGGTGGCCCTGGCTCTCCTGAGACTTTAGGAGATGGTGGGTGTCTTAGGACCCTTCTTGCCAGATTCGGTTGCAGCCATTCCACCCAGGCGCAAGGCTGGCAGGAAGGGAGCGGGCCCCAGCCCCTTCCCGCGCCGGCCTCCAGGAAATGAACTTTTCAGAGCAGAACTGGGCTTAGGCCAGAGGTCATCAGGGGAGTTAGGGGAGGACAAGGGCCTGAAGACTTCGGCCCCAGAGACTTAGCCACTCTCATTCTATCCCGCCTCAATCATCTCCCAACGCGAACAGGCAACCAGTCACCCAGCTGAGAGGCTGAGAGAGGGACAAAGCAGCTGGCGAGGCTGGGAGAGCCGGCCTGTAGATGGAAGGGCAGGGAGAGTCTCGACTGCAGGGGTGCAGCCTTTCCTCAGGACCTCAGTTCTCCTGGGTCCCCCTGGAGCCAGGGGCCCTAGGAGAAAACGGAGAGCAAAGCTTGGGGATGAAGGTGTGTGTGTAAGTGTGTGTGTGAGCGTGGTGTGTGTATCTCTACCGGAGACCTGGTACTGGAAGCCCTCCTGGGTGTCGAGGGTGCGGGTGCCCGGGGTCTTCTCCCGGACGACCTCCAGGGAGAGGCGCACACCGCAGTCGCTGCGCTCCCCTGGGGACCAGGGTCCCGCCGGCGCGCCGCAGACAATGAACTCCTGGCAGAGGCTCCCTGCCCCGCCAGCCTCGGCGGAGGAGGCAGGAAGTGCGGGGGCCCGTGCCGGGAGCGCGGCCTGTCCTGGGGGCGGGAGGGGGCGCCGGGCTGCCGGGGCGAGGGCGCGACGCCCCGGGCGCGCGCTGGTAGCGCCCGTCGCTCTCCGCTTCCCCGGGCGGCAAGGCTGGAGCCGGAGAAAGCCAGCCAAGCCCGGGGCCAGCAAGGGCGGCCTTGGAGCTGCCTGCCTCCCCTCCCGGACGCCTGTCCTCTCCGCCTCTTCCTTCCTCCTGCTGCCGCTGAGATTCGCAATGCCCGCCAACTTGGGCCCGCACCCCTTGATTGGTCACGCGGGCCCGGGTCCCGCACGGAGGGAGCGGCGCCCCCAGGCCCGGGTCCCCCCGCGGGCGGCGGCACCGGGCCCAGAGAGGATCCTGGCGTGGAGGGTGTCCACAGCGAGCCCCCTCTGCCGCCTCCGCCTCCCGCTCCCGGCTTCCTCCTCCCCCTCCTCTTCCTCCTCCTCCGCCTCCGCCTCCTCCGCCGCCTCCTCCTCTCGGCTCTCTCGCGCGGGTCCCCGGCCGCCCGCCCGCTCGCCGGTCCCTCCTCCCTCGCTCCCTCCCTCCTCGCTCGCTCGCGCCTCCGCCAGGCCTCGCTCGCTCACCTTTCACCGAGCGCGGCTTCGCCTGCTTCCGCCTGGACATGTCCGGGGCTCCGGGCGCTCCGTCGCCCTCCGCGGCCGGCTCCCCCCGCCGCCCCCCGCCGCTCCGGGCAGCCCTTCTCCCCCTTCTCCGTTTGCCTCTTGGAAACTTTTTTTTGCAGCCGGGTCGGCGGCTGTGGGGAGCGGACCGCCGGTCTGGGGCGGCTTCCCGGGGGGGGGCGGCCCGGGCCGGCCGAGGCCGCTCGTGGGCGGGGGGAAGCCCGGGGGCGCGCCGGGGCCCTGCCTGTTGCAATGCGGCAGCCGGGGGCTCCGGGTCCCAGCGGCGGTCCCAGCGGCGCGGGGAGTCCGGAGGCCACTCGGCCGAGCCGAGTTATGCAAAAAAAAAAAAAAAAAAAAAAAGCCGCGCCGCGCGGGGGGGGGGGGCCCCCCCGGGGGGGGGGGGGGGCGGGGGGGGGGGGCGGCGGGGCCCCCC
>CAUYON010096965.1:0-21559 GCA_963573935.1 Arctocebus calabarensis
TAGAGTGCCATGGCATCATAGTTCACAGCAACCTCAAACTCTTGGGCTTAAGTGATTCTTTTACTTCAAGTAGCTGGGACTACAGGTGCCCACCACAATGCCCGGCTATATATTTTTTTGTTGTTGCAGTTGTTTAGTTGGCCCAGGCTGTGTTTGAACCTGCCAGCAATGTTGTATGTGGCTGGTGCCGTAACCACTATGCTATGGGTGCCGAGCCAAATCCATTAATTCTGTATAGGAAGAGTCTTCTGTAAAAAAGTGCCTCATGGTCCCTTGGAGAAGTTTCTCTATTTTGGTTTTTGATTGTGCCTGAATTTTTTTGTTGGTTCCTCCTCATGTGTACTTTCTTCTTCTTCACCTCCTTGTGTCCCTTTTTCCTTCTCACTTCCTCCTTTGCTTCAAATTACCTTATTTCAAAGTTTAGGTGATGAAGAAGCCTCTTGGTGTGAGGCCAAAAGGAGGAGACAGGTAAAGAGTGAGCAGGGAGAAACAAAAGGAAAAGAAAGAAAGAGGAAAAAAGAAAGAGTTGAAGAAAAGAAAAAGAAAAAGAAATGGAAGGGGGAGTAACAGAAAAATACCTGAAGAATAGAAAAGAAGGATGTTAGGAAGAGAGGATGAGAGTCATGGAAGAAATGGTATTGATCAGCATAGTGCTGAGGCCACATCTGTAACTCAAGGATTTTGAGGAGCTGGGCTGGGTGGGTTCCTCAAAATCAGGCACTTACCAGCCTGAGCAGAGCCAGACTCTTCCTATTCCAAAAATAGGAAGGGAAGAGAAACAGCAAAAATGAAAAACAAGAAAGAAAGTTAAGCAAGGATGAAAATGACAGAAAAATTCTACAGCATGATCTTGCCAATACTTTTCTTTCTATGGCCAAAGGTAGAATAATGTCTTAGCTCCCTTGAGCCAGACTACTGCTGTGGCTTACCTGTCAGACCACAGCTGTGTCACCCCCAGCTCTCAGCAAATAAAGGAAAAAAAAAAAAGAAAAAAGAAATAACAATAAAATAAGAATAGACAAAAGAAATTAAAAATACCATTGTATCAAATAAAGGAGAGAGAGGGAAGTGGAATAAAGAAAGAAAGGAGAAAGACCAAAAAAGAGACAGGATATCTTAGCTGTTGCAGAATTGATTTATGTGGGAGAGATGAGAACAGCAGAAGAGAGAATGTAGAGGAGTGAAATAGGGAGAGAGAATAAATGATGCTAAAAGACTGTTACCCCAAAATATAGGAGCCCTTGCTTGTGATGAAAATAAAAATGGAAGTTAAGGATAGAACCCCCCAAATTAGCAAGAAACAAAACATATCAATACAAAATAACAAAAAGCTCTAATAACCAAAAATAAGCAACCTCAGAAACAAGAAAAAAGAAAAAAATACTAACAACAAGAAGAAAATAGAAAAAAAGGGAATATATATGCTTTTGGATTGGAGATATATATATATATATATATATATATATCTATGGCTGAAGGGTCTGCCTTTAGTAGGAATATATTTGTGTTGCAATATATGGTTGGGACACCAGGTGGCGTTGTGGTTTTAAGGGACGGACAGCACAGCTGGTAACTTCACTCTAGCTCCCAGGCATAGACCTCTTTCCCAACTTAATCATCTGTAGTGATGGCCTGATTATTTCTTCAGCATTCAGGCCCTGCCAGGTTGAGATCTCAAAGCTTTCAGGAATCTTTCAGAGGCAGGTCTCACCACGCCCCCAGACAACAGTTCCCATGGGGTGCAGAAATTCCTGATTGGAGGTCTGATCCCAGTAGGCAGAACTAACTGTGTCACTGTAGGACGCCTGCCCTCATGACCTTCTCAGGACCTTCCAAAATGGCCACCCCCTGGCTGCCAAGACCTTTTGAGTATGGCCATCTCTACCATATCCACTCCAAGCAGCCTTCAGATCTGGCTGCTCTACACTGTTTGGATGTGCCCACCCTTCCAGGCTTTCCACTCAATGATCAGCTTCCCCTAAGAACCAAAAACTGTGAAAAGGCTTCCTTTTTACCCAGATATCTGTGGGACAGCTGGTTGTTTCCACTGGCTTGTGAACACTTGCATAGAGTGTCAGAACTCTGCCACTCTAGTTCATGCACTATATCTAGCACCTTGCCACCTTGCTGTGCACCCCAGCCAGAGCTCCAGGCAAGGTCTCCATGCCACCAAGCACAGCCTGGCTTTCTCCCATTCCTCAGTTGTACCAGGAGAGTTCAGCCAATTGATCTTTCTGGTCTGCCATCTAGCTCTGCCCCTCTATCCCTTCTTTCAAACCCATGTCATTTGAGTTGGTTCTGCAGCAGAGGTGACCTGGCTCCCAAAGTTCATTTTGCAGGGGCTGAAATTGTCCCTGCAGTTCCTAATCATGTCTTTGTGACTGGAGTAGCTGATCAAGTTGCTTATTTGCTGCTGTGTCGTATTGGAAACGGATCTGTCTTTGCCGAAGACTAGCCTACACCTCTTGTGTGGTGGGATTTTACTCCCATGACATGTGTCCTGGGTGGCACTATAACAGAGTTGCAAGACTGTGTCCTTCCCCTCCTGAAAGATGTCATCACACCAGAGTTTGCCCTTGAAGACCTGGATGTGGCTGGTCTTTTGTGCTCTGTGCTGAGGAAGGCATGGAAAGGAAAGAGCCACTGAAAGCAAACATGAGACTCCTCAAATGCCAAGGTGCAGCTCTGGAGAAACATAGCACACAGTCAGTTTGGGTGGCTGCTGGGGGAAGCCCAGTCACCACGACCTGCCCGAAGGGCTCCAGGAGCAGTGTGGCAGCTCACAGCCCAGCTGATGCTGAGACTGTGCTCAGACAAGTGAGACTGCTCATGATGCACAGAATCTCATTATCTGGGGAAGCCACTTCTCCCCTCAGTACCCAGATGTTACCATGCCAAGTGATCTTGCAAGGAAAGGAGGTTGGTGTTTATGAAGCCCTGAAAGATGGCAATTGGCTCAGGGGAGAAGATGACAGCTGGCTAAAGCAGCATGGTGCTACTGTCACTGAGGCTTGGGAACAATCGGGTGCAATGGTGAAAGCCATCTCTCTCCACATACAGATATCTGGTTTGGAACCCCAGAGGGAGAGAATATGTCCCTGGACATTATCTCTGATGGCAGCTCCAATGGCATTCATGATGACCTCTCTACTCAATCTCAACGTGATCAAGAATAAGCCCTGAGAGTCTGCTGAAGGCCCCCTATTAATGATTTCTCATGTGAGAAGATGCATCTTATTGCAGAGGAGCCAGGGGAAGAAAGAGAAACTGTTTCTGGATTACTTTCTTTTGTCTGACTACATGATCATTTCCATGTTACTAAATTACTTGTGAAAAACAACACATTTAAAGACTGTGTGCTTCTTGTTCAGATTTGTGTAGTCTATTACCATGCTGTTAGTGCTGCTTTCTAAAGAGACAGGAACGTTCGAATGAAAACAATCCATGCTATCAGACTTTGTTCTATGTTTAAACCATCTCCAAACATTTCAAAAGATCTGCTGAATTTGCTCCTTGGATTGACTGCCCTGAGAGCAGCTCTGGGGGTTCCTGCTCACCTGATGGGCTCCTCCTCCCATGTGCCATCCATGCGCTTCCTGCAGGAAGCCCCGAGGATCTCTGCCTGCTGCTCCCACTGACTTTCCTTGATGAAGTGGTTCTGCCCGGAGCCCAGCCCATAGCAGTCCTCTATCTTTGCAAAGACTTCCAGGGGACTTTTAAATGTGGTGCCTGGGTTGAAAATATTCCTGAGTTAGTTAAGCCACCTGACTTTCCTTTCCTGATTTCCCCCTATGTCCTCCATGTTTTCAGGTTTCCTGCTGAATCCGTCATCCTTGGAAATCTGTTCTTGCTCTGCAATTGGTCAATGAGCCCACGTGGTCAGTATTCTTCTCACCTCTCCCCTACCTCACCAGGTGACCCAACAGCAGCTCTCCCTCTTTCTCTTCCTATGTCTCCATCCCCACATCATTCTCTCTGCTTCTTGTATCACAGAAGCTCTGTTAGGGAGGTCAGGGAAATGTTAACTATGTCACTAGAGATGTCTGATCACCATTGCTGTCCCCTCAGCTAAGGCAGGCCCTGGACCCACCCATCACCATCACCTTTCAGCCAATGCCGAAGACCCTATACTTAGGCAAAAGACTCTTCCTCTGCTGATGTCCTTCTAATTACCTTCTTTAAAAAGAAAAAATATCTCTTTTCTCTATTAGTCATTTTTCTTGTTACTCCGTTTCCCAATAATTGTGTTTCCTTTTTTTTTCTCATCAATTCCTAAATCCACAGCAAAACTGGGTGACTTATTTTCTGGGTTCACAGCCCAAGTTTCAGAATTCTGTTCACTTTGGAAGGTGCCCAGGTCACTCAAGTTGCCCAAGAGGGTCCCCCAATGCCCTTGGCTTCTTCCTCAGAGACAACAACTGTTCCCAGTTTCCTGCATAACTTTCTAGAGGGACATCTGTTTCATAAACAGATGGTATCATATGATATGCCAGCAGTTCCCAAAGGGTGGCATCTGATCAGCAGGATCAGGCATCTGGGAACTTGTTAGAAATGCAGATCCTTAGGCCTCAGGCCCACTGGAGCAGGAACTCTGCAGTGGGGTATCTGGGTTTTAATGAGTTCTCCAAAGGAGTCCGATGCAGCTGAAATTTGCGAACTGTTGTTACTATTTTTTTATTGTATTGTATTTTTGAGACAGAGCCTCAAGCTGTCACCCTGGGTAGAGTGCCATGACATCACAGCTCGCAGCAACCTCCAATTCCTGGGCTTAAGCGATTTTCTTGCCTCAGCCTCCCAAGTAGCTGGGACAACAGGTGCCCACCACAATGCCTGGCTATTTTTTGGTTGTAGTTGTCATCGTTTGGCAGGCTGGGGCTGGATTTGAATCTGCCAGCTCTGGTGTGTGTGGCAACTTGAGCTACAGGCACTGAGCCTATATCCTTTGTATTTGAAGTATTTTGGAAAAGACTTCACACCTCCTCCTCATTGTTATTTGATAACTAAATAATTTTTCATATCTTTTTCATGTTGTGAAAAGAGCATAAAATATATATCTTAATAATTTATTACAAACCAAACATCTGGTATTATCTACTCAGGTCAAGAAATAGAGTGTCACCAGCTCCCTAGAATTTTGCAATGGCCCTTTCCAATCACAGCCCACGGGGTGTACTTGCAACTACTTTCCTGACTTACATGGGAGCCACTTCACTGCAGTTATTTACACTTTTACCACTAACATGGATCCTCAACATTACAGACTTTTTTTTTTTTGCCTGAGTTTGAACTGTACATAAGTGAACCACATAGTATTGATCTATGCTTGTGTTCTGCTCAGTATTATTTGTGAGATTTATCCATTTCGTGTGTGTAGCTATGGTTTATTATTTCTCATTGCTGTATGGTATTTTACTGAATAAACATAGTATAATCTATCTGTTCTACTATTGATAGACATTTGGTTATTTTCTATTTGAGGCTGTTAAAAATCATGTCACTGTTACCATTCTGGTGCATGCCTCCTGGTATACATTTGCTTGCAACTCTGGGTACCTACCTACAAGCAGTGTGACTTAAATGGGTTTGTCTAGGAGTTTCCTAGCTTTAGCACAGAAAATCTCACATCCCAGGCAAAATAGTATGGTTGGTCACCCTACCTAGGAGTTCAACTGCTGGGTGACAGGATATAAATTATTGTCAACTTTATTAGATAATACCAAACTATTTTCCAAAGTGGATGTACCAATTTTTGTTGTTAAATGTAATGTATGGAAGTTCTGATTGTTCCACATCCTCGCCAACACTTAGTATGGTAAATCTTTTATAATTTTAGCCTTCCTAGGGTATGTGTAGTTATATCTCATTGTGGTTTTAATTTGTATTTCTTTTAGGATTAATGATAGTGAGAATCTTTTCATATGTTTATTGGTTATTTGAATAACTTCTTTTTTTTGAGACAGAGTCTCAAGCTGTCACCCTGGATAGAGTGGTGTGACATCACAGCTCACAGCAACCTCCAATTCCTGGGCTCAAGCGAGTCTCTTGCCTCCACCTCCCAAGTAGCTGGGACTACAGGCGCCCGCCACGATGCCTGGCTATTTTTTTTTTTTTTTTGGTTGCAGCCATCATTGTTGTTTGGCGGGCCCAGGCTGGATTCCAACCCGCCAGCTCAGGTGTACGTGGCTGGTGCCTTAGCCCATTGAGCCACAGGCGCTGCGCCTGAATAACTTCTTTTGTGAGTGGCTTTAAGGTATTTTCTTGCCTGTGTTGTGCTCTATTATCTTGTTCCTTAATAACTTGTAGGGATTCTTTGTATATTCTGGATATGGACCATTAGTAAGTTATTTGTGTTTTGCAAATGTCTTTTCCTGCTCTGTGGCTTGCTCTTTCAGGCTATTAATGATGTCTTCAGATGATTAGAAGTTCTTAATTTTAATGTAATCAAATTTATAACGTTTTTTTCCCTCTGTTTTAAGTAAACTCTTTCCCTACCCAGAGGCCATAAGGACATTGTTTTATTATTTTCTAATAGCTTTATTGCTTTGCCCTTCATATTTACTTCTACAATTCATATGGAATTTAGTTTTGTGTATGATGTGAGGCAGGGCTTACATTTTATCTTTGTCTCCATATGGACAAGCAGCATAGCTTATTGAAATGACCACCCTTTCTCTGCTGCTGTGTGGTGCTGCCTCTGTAATGCATCAAGAATCCATTAATGCATGGGTCTGTTCTGGCTTCTCTATTCTGTTTCATTCATCTACTCAATCATCTATTTTTCTAGCCACTATTTCTATCTATCTACATTTTTACAATTCATCTATATTTCTATATCTACATCTATATTTGCTTACCTATTTTATCTTGTCTTAACTACTATAGTTTTGTAATGAATCTTAATAGAGTAAGTCCTACCATTGTGTTCCTTTACAAGAGTAAATTACGCATACTTGGCCTTTTACATTTCCCTCTTATTTTTTAATGGTTGCAGAGTATTTCCTTTGCATACATGTACTAGGTTTTATCTAACCAGTTTTTTGCATCTGTAAAAAATGCCACAGTGAACATTTCTGTTCTATGGCTCTGTCTCTGAGATTATGTGCAAGTGCTGAGGGGACGCTCTACTCTGCTCCTCTCGACTAACTCCCACTTATTCTTTAGAACCTTGCCCAAATGTGCCTTCCTTTGACAAAGCCTTTGTTTCTGCCCTAGGCAGAATCAAGAGATTTTGTTTTAAGGTCCCAGAGCATATAAGTTTTAAGAAGTTTCCTCTTTAGAACTATGCTTGTAATTTAGATATTACTGCTAATAAACACAGGCAGTCCCCAAGTTATCAACATCTGACTTATGTACAACTCACACTTATGAATGGAGGCCATTACAGGTTATAGGTAAATGTACCTGTTCCTAGTTAAGAACAAACCTACAGAACCTGTTTCACTTACAACCCAGAGAAAAAATTAGAAATGTTGAGAAAGGCAAAGAAAGAAAAAAAAAAGAGAAATCGGGTGGCGCCTGTGGCTCAGCAAGTAGGGCACTGGCCCCATATACTGAGGGTGGTGGGTTCAAACCCGGCCCTGGCTGACCTGCAAAACAAAAAAATAGCCGGGCATTGTGGCGGGCGCCTGTAGTCCCAGCTACGGGAGGCTGAGGCAAGAGAATCACCTAAGCCTAAGAGCTGGAGGTTGTTGTGAGACCATGGCACTCTATCGAGGGCCATAGAGTGAGGCTCAGTCTCTACAAAAAAAAAAAAAAAAAAAAAAGAGAGGGAAATCAATGGTAAAAGAAAAGACAGTATTAGTTGAATTATACTTACCAGTAATAGGTTTAGGTGGTTTGATCTTCATTATGTAAACTGGAGGACTCAACTTCACATCTCCTTTAAAACAAATTACATCCTAAAATAAGAAAAAAGGCCAACAAAAGATATGAAATGGAATCATTAGAAACACTCATTCTAAAACAAGGCAGAAAAATAGGAAACAAGAAGAAAAACAGCTGGGACAAGAAGAAAGTAAATAGCAAGGTGGTAGATTTAAATCCAAACATATCAATAATCACAATAAACATATATGATCTAAATACCCCAGTTAAGAGGCAGAGATTGTCAAAGTGAATAAAAAGGCAAAGCTGAATTCTATGTTTTCAAAAAAAAAAAAAAAAAACACCTCATTTTTACACAACTGTAAGAGGGACTTTACCTAACAAATGCAATCAGTGTAACCTGGTTTCTTATACCTTCAATAAATCCCCAACAATAAACAAAAAACAAAAAACAAAAAACCCCACCTCATTTTAAATATAACAGCAAAAATATGTTAAGAGTAAAAATATAGAAAAAGATACTTGCTTTTTGATTACTAAAACTAATCAAAAGAAAGTTGGGGTGGCTATATTAATATCTGACATAGAAGATTTAAGAACAAAAAATATTATCAGAGATCAAGGAGCAAATAATGATAATATGATTGAATCATCAGAAGACATAACATTACAAATTATTAACAGTTTCAAAATACATGAAGCAAAAACTCATAGAAGTGAAAAAAGAAATAGATAAATCTAAGTGAAAAAAGAAATAGATAAATCTACAATCTTAGATTCCTCTTTCAATAGCTGGAAGAATAAATAGACAGAAAATCAGTAAGAACACAGGAAGGATACAGAAGGAAAAGCAGTAAGACTATGGGAGACTCAAACAGTGTGACCAATAGCAGCAGTATGTATATTCTTTTCAGGTGCACACATAACATTATCAAGGTGAACCACATTATGGGCATAAAACAAGTCTTAATAAACTCAAAAGGATTAAAATATATAAAGTACTCTCTGATCACAATGGAATTCAATTAGAAACCCATAAAAGAGAGTATCTGTAACATTCTAATATTTAGATGCTAAATAACATGCTTGTGAATAATCCATTCACAAGAATGGATTATTTTTCCATGGTCAAAAAAGAAATGAAAAGCAAATTAAAAATACTATTAATTGAATGGAAATTAAAACAATCCAAAATTTAAAAGATGCAGCTAAAGCATCTTTTTAATTATACATAAATATATTATGGCACTAAAATGCCTATATCATAAAAGGAGAAGTATCCCAAATCAATGATGAGTTTCAGCTTCTAGAAACTAGAAGGAAAAAACTAAATCCAAAGAAAGCAAAACAAAGGAAATAATAAAAATAAAACTAGAAATCACCAAGATAGAAATTAGTAAATAGAAAAAAAAAAATGAAACCAAAAGTTTGTTCTTTTGAAAAGATGAATAAAATTAACAAAGCTGTAGTCAAACTGATAAAGCAAAAAGACAGAAGACACAAATTACCCATGTTAGGGATGAGAGATGACACCACAACAGATTTTATAGATGACAAAAGGGTAAAGGAATGCTATGAACAATGTTAAGCCAATAAATTTGACAACTTAGATTAAATTGACAAATTCTTTGAGAGACACAGGATACAAAGGCTTGTTCAAGAAGAAGATAACACAAATAGCCCTTTATCTACTAAAGGAATTTAATTTGTAATTTCACAGAGAAAATTCCAGGACCAGATGCCTTCATTAGTGAATTCTATTAAACATTTTAGGAAGAAATAATACCAATTCTACATAAAATCTTCCAGAAAATAGAAGAGGCAGAACATTCTCTGACTCATTACACAGTGCCAGCATTACCCTGTTAACACAAGCAAAGATGTTACAAGAAAACTAAACTATAAATATTTTTCATAAAGATAGATGCAAAGAATATCTTAACAAAATATTAGCAAATTGAAATCAGCAAGTTGTATCTATGAAGAATTTGTTTATTTATTTATTGAAGAGATTATTTAAAAATAAAAAGAAGGCAAAATAACATTAGGAACAAGAGCCAGAGGAGATTTAAAAATGGGAGAAACACATTAGCACATAGCTTAATAAATTAGAATGTCTAAATTCAATGAATTAAGGCCACAAGCAGTGGTGTATGCCTTAATCTTAGCAATCTGGGAGGCCCAGGTGGATGGATTGCTTGAGCTCAGGAGTTTGAGACCAACCTGAGCAAGAGCGAGACCCTGTCTCTAAAAAATAGCCTGATGTTGTAGCAGTTGCCTGTAGTCCCAGCTACTTAAGAGGCTGAGACAAGAGAATGGCTAGAGCCCAAGAGTTTGAGGTTGTTGTGAGCTATGATGCCATGGCACTCTACCGAGGGCAACAAAATGAAACAAAGTTTCAAAAAAAAAAAAAGAGTAAATTCAATGAATTATGACTTACTAGGCTCAAAAAGTTAAAAGTTAAAAAGATGATGAACTCAGAGGTTCCAGGCAAGATGACAGCCAAGTAACAGCTTCTTTGCAACCGGGTGTGGTGATATTGGGGAGAGAAGACTCCAGGCAACTCTGACTTGTGGGCTTTGCCCAGAAAAATCCCTTAGGGGACACAGGGAGACAGTGGGAGACTTCTGGACCTCAGGAGGAGGACAAAAGCAGTGGAGAAGTAGCAAGTGGTTTTGTTTGGTCTGAGGTTGTAGCTTTGGCTGTAGCTATAGCAACAGCGAGATTGCAGATGGGGAAGACCTTCCTTGTGGGGTGTTTTCTTTTTTTGGTGTTGGGCACTTGGTTGAGCTACCTTGGGAGACCTTGAGCAAGTGTGCAACTGACTTTTAGTGGTCTCTAGAGTCTATGACTGAGCTGCTGGGCCAGAAAAGAGCTTTCATTGTTTGGCTGTGAGTCATGCACAGCCATTGCAGTTTCTTGCGGGCTCTGCTTTCAGCATCTCAGAGCAAGGCCTGTGCTGGGAGACTTTAGGCAAGTGATCAAGTAACTTTGAATAAAGCCCGGAGGCCAGAACTGAGACACCTGGGAAGAGCAGGGATTTCATTGTTCAGCAGTAGGTTGCCTTGCAACCTCAGCCCTCAGGGGTGTAGAGTGAGGCCGGTTTGGCAGGCCTGATAAGTGGGCAGCCACTTCAGGAGAGATCCCAGCAACACATTGTTTCCTGGGAAAGCCTCTGCTTAGCCAAGGGTCATGGTTTAAACTGTCTTTTAAGCAGTCTGAGGAGAGATTCAGGCTCTCAACCCTGAGGGGTTAGAGGGCAAAGTAGCCAGTAGAGGCCTCCAGTCTCCATCTTATACAGCTGTATCAGCATTGTGATTAGCATCTCATACCCCAGAAGATCACCTGTTGCCCAGGTAATACTCAGAAAGATATATATATTTGTTTTTGTTTATTTCACCCCCTGATTTTTTTTCTTTTTTTTCATTTTTCTAGTGTAAACATAATTTTTCATTGTTGCCTTTTTTAATAATAAGAGCTTCACTTTTCCTAGCTTTTCTGCCCCTGTTATTTGTGTTTTTCCCCTAATTTTATCCTATAAGGTTTTTTGTTTGTTTTGGTTTGATTTATAGTATTTTTGTTTTTCTTCCTATTTGGTAGAGATGGGTACTGTGTCTGCCTAGGCTGGCAAAGAGCTGCAGAACTCAAGGGAACCAACCCAGCACCCCCAGAGGTTGAGAGTTCTTAAGGTGTGGGTTAAAGAAACCTACTGTACACCTGTATTACTTCTGTGCCTCTCTTTTTTTTGGTCAATTTTCCCTTTTACTCTTTCCCTTTCTTTTCTCTTTTTACTTTATTTTTATCTTTTTTTCCCTTCTTGTTCTTCAATCTTCTCACCCTTTTAGTCCTATACTAAAAGGACACATCAACCTCTTAGGTTGGAGGCATGGTAACTTAAAGATCAAGAGGAAGTGAAAGGAAAATTAGGACAAGGAAACAGATAAAAGAAAACATTCATGAGGAAGAATCAGCAGAAAAATCCTAGCAACATGAAAAGCCATACCAGAACAACTCCCCCAAGGGACCATGGGGTAGCTGCTGCAGAGGATTTCACCTAAAAAGAAACATTAGAAATGACAGAAAGGGAATTTAAAATATGGATGGTAAAAATACTGAAAGAAATTGCTGAGAAAGTAGAAAATAACCAAAAGGAAATCTAAAAACAGAATCAAATAAGAGGTGAATGATATGAAGAATATAGAAAGGATATGGCAGAGCTAAAATAATTGAAGCAGTCAATTAGGGAACTTAACAATGCAGTAGAAAGTATCAGTAACATTATACCACACAAAAGAATCTCAGAGGTAGAAGACAAAGCTCTTGAGCTAGCTCAGATATAAAGAGTCAGAGAAAAAGAGAGAGGAAGCAGAACGCTCACTGACAGAAGTATGGGACTTCGTGAAGTTTTCAAACAAATGAGTTATAAGTATCCCAGAAGGGAAGAAGGATGTCCCAGAGGAATGGAAGCCATACTGGAAAAAATTATAAATGAAAATCTCCCAAACATCAGCAAAGATTATGACACACTCCTTTCAGAGGGATATTGAACCCCAGGTTGTCTCAACTGAAATCAAGCTTCTGCAAGACATATTGTGATGAACCCGTCCAAAGTCAAGACAAAAGAAAAGATTCTGCAGGCTGCAAGGAGGAAATACAATTGACCTACTTGGGAAAACCTATCAGGGTGACTGCAGACTTCTCAAATGAAACTTTTAAAGCCAGAAGACAATGGTCATTTACCTTTAATCTACTTAAACAAAACAATTCCCAGCTCACAATTCTATATCCTGCTAAGCTAAACTTTAAAACTGATGGACAAATCAAATCTTTTATTGATATGCAAAAAAAGAGAAAGTTTGCCAAAGACCAGCTGTATAGGAAATACTTCTCCCTGTTCTATACACTGACCATCACAATAGACCACCAGCAAAAAAAGCACTGAGAAACTAAAGGACAAAACCTAGCTTCCACAATGATGCAAAACATAAAACTAAGCAATGGACTTTCACAAAACAAGATGATTAGAATGCCACCACACTTATCAATTCTCTCAATAAATGTTAATGGCTTGAATTCCCCACTGAAGAGGTGTCGAATGCTGATTGGATTAAAAAAAAACCCCAAACCCCCCAAAACACAAGCTATCCATTTGCTGTCTTCAGGAAACACACTTAGCCTCAAAGGACAAATTAAAACTCAAGAGTTGAGGGATGGAAGACAATTTTTCAGGCAAATGGAATTCAGAAGAAAAGAAGGGTTGCAATCATTTTTCAGATACAAGTGGATTTAAAGCAACTACAGTAAAAAAAGACGATGATGGACACTTCACATTGGTCAATGGAAAAATATAACAAGAAGACATTTCAATTCTAAATATTTATGTACCCAACTTAAATGCTCCTAGTTTCCTAAAACAGACCTTGATTAGTCTGAGCAATATGATATCCCATAACACCATAATATCAGGGGACTTTTAAGACTCCTTTCACAGAACTGGACAGATCCTCTAAACAGAAACTAAACAAAGATACAAGGGACTTAAATGTGACCCTAGAACAACTGTGCTTGACAGACCTATATAGAACACTCCATCCGAAAGCTAAAGAATACATGTTCTTCTCATTTACCCATGGAACATACTCCCAAATTAATCATATCTTAGGACACAAAACAAACCTCAACAGAATCAAAATAATTGAAATTTTACCTTGTATCTTCTCAGACTACAAGGCATTAATGGTGCAGGAAGAGATAAAAGATGAAATCATTAACTTCCTTTAACATAACAATGAAGACACAAGCTAGCAAAACCTGTGGGATACAGCTAAAGCAGTCCTGAGAGGAAAATTTATCACTTTAGATGCCTACATCTGAAAAACAGAAGGAGTGCATCAACAAATTCACAAACTATCATATAGAATTGGAAATATAACAATCTAAGCCTAAACTCAGTAGAAGAAAAGAAACATCTAAAATCAAATCACAGATAAATGAAATTAGAAACAAAAGAATCATTCAGAAAATCAATGAAACAAGGAGTTGGTTTTTTGAAAAAAAAAAATAAAATAGATAAACCTTTCTTTAACTAGAAATAGAAAAATAAAATCTCTAGTAACCTCAATCAGAAATGATAAAGGGGAAATAACAACTGATGCCACAGAGCTAAAAGAGATTACCTCTGAATACTACAAGAAATTCTATGCCCAGAAATTTGACAATGTGAAGGAAATGGATCAATATTTGGAATCACACCCTCTCCTTAGACTTAACCAGGAAGAAATAGAGCTCCTGAACACCCAATTTCAAGCACTGAGATCAAAGAGACAATAAAAAGTCTCCCAACAAAAAAATGCCCTGGTCAAGATGGCTTCACACCAGAATTCTATCAAACCTTCAAAGAACAGTTTATTCCCATATTGCAGAAATTATTCAAAAAAATTGAGGAGGAAAGATTCTTCCCCAACATGTTCTACAAAGCAAACTTTACCCTGATACCAAAACCAGGAAAAGACTCAAGTAAAAAGGAGAACTTCAGACCAATTTCACTAATGAATATAGATGCAAAAATTCTCAACAAAATCCTAGCCAATAGACTATAGTTTCTCGTCAAAAAAGTCATACACCATGATCAAGTAGGTTTCATCCCAGGGATGCAAGTCCATGAACATAATCCACCATATCAACAAAGACCATATGATCCTCCTAATAGATGCAGAAAAACCACTTGATAAAATTAGAACACTGAAGAACATAGGCATAGATGGCACATTTATTAAACTGATTGAAGATATCTAAGACAAACCCACAGCTAATGTTTTACTGAATGGAGTAAAACTGAAAGCTTTGTGACTAAGAACTGGAACCAGACAAGGTCATCCTCTATCGCCACTACTATTCAACATGGTGCTAGAAGTTCGAGCCAATACAATCAGGTAGGAGAAGGAAATAAGGGCATCCAAATGGGAGCAGAGGAGGTCAAACTCTCTCTCTTTGCTGATGAGATGATCCTATACTTAGAGAACCCCAAAGACTCCACCAGAAGACTCCTGGAAGTGATTGAAAAATACAGTAATGGCTTGGTGCCTATAGCATAGTGGTTACCGCGCCAGCCATACACACCAAGGCTCGCAGGTTTGAATCTGGCCTGGGCAAGCTAAACAACAATGACAACTGCAACAAAAAATAGCCAGGCATTGTGGCGGGTGCCTATAGTCCCAGCTATTTGGGAGGCTGAAGCAAGAGAATTGCTTAAGCCCAAGACTTTGAGGTTGCCATGAACTGTGATGCCATGGAGCTCTACTGAGGGTGACACAGTGAGACTCTGTTTCAAACAAACAAACAAACATACAAACAACAAAAAAACCCACACTGAGATATCATCTAACCCCAGCAAGAATGGCTCACATCACAAAATCTCAAAACTGCAGATGCTGGTGTGGATGTGGAGAGGAGGGAACACTTTTACACTGCTGGTGGGACTACAAACTAATACAACCTATTTGGAAGGAAGTATGGAGAACCCTCAAAGAACTCAGGCTAGACCTCCCATTTGATCCTGCAATCCCATTACTGGGCATCTACCCAGAAGAAAAAAAATCCTTTTACCATAAGGACACCTGCATTAGAATGTTTATTGCAGCTCAATTTACAATTGCCAAAATGCGGAAACAGCCTAAGTGCCCACCAACCCAGGAATGGACTAACAAGCTATGGTATCATAGAATACTATTCAGCCATTAAAAAGATGGAGACTTTACATCTTTTGTATTAACCTGGATGGAAGTGGAACATATTATCTTTAGTAAAGCATCACAAGAGTAGAGAAGCAAGAATCCTATGTACCCAATTTTAATATGAGGACAATTACTGACCTAGTACATAGTAGGCAGTGGGGGAAGGGGAGAGTACAGAGAGAGCAGGAGGGAGTGGACTGGGGGGGGGGTCATGATGTGTAACATACCTTTTGGAGGCAGGACACAATTCTAAGAGGGCTTTACCTAACAAATGCAATCAATGTAACATGGTTCAAAAAACTAAAAAAAAAAAAAAAAAGAATATGGGCGGTTCCTGTGGCTCAGTGAGTAGGGCACCAGCCCCATATACCGAGGGTGGTGGGTTCAAACCTGGCCCCGGCCAAACTGCAACAAAAAAATAGCCAGGCATTGTGGCGGGTGCCTGTAGTCCTAGTTACTCAGGAGGCTAAGACAAGAGAATCACCTAAGCCCAGGAGCTGGAGGTTGCTGTGAGCTATGAAGCCATGGCACTCTACCAAGGGTGACAAAGTGAGACTCTGTCTCTTAAAAAAAAACCCAAAAGAATAGGTTACTCACCCTATAAAACACACTAAATAACACAGGACCCCTCCCATTTTAAGAAAATTACCAGGGATCCTGTGAGACTGGAAGAAATAAAACTTACTAACTTAGTAACTAATGTCACTAATGTCACTGGGAAAGATAACAAAAAACGATTACAGAATGAATGAATGTTAGATATCCTGTTAGTTTATCACCCCTAGTCCATCTCCACTTTCCAGGTAACCAGGTATGGATCAAAGATTGGAGCCTGAGCCCACTGAAACCATGGTGAAAATGCCCCTACTTGGTGATCCTGTCTACACAAACAGCAGAGAAGGTGAATGGCATTCCTGCCTGGATACGTCACTCACATGTGAAATCAGCCAGTGATAGGGAGTGGATGGTCCAATGACACCCAGAGCATCCCCACCATCTTACCCTGAAAAAACAGATAATAGCCCTGCCCCAGTCACATACCAGGAGCTGAATGGTCTACACATGGCAGAAGCTTGAGGTTGTGCCACAAGGGCGTGAGACTGATTACTGATTCTTTGTTTTGGAATTTTTCACATTTCTTCTTCCTTTTTTTTTTGGAGACAGAGTCTCAAGCTGTCGCTCTGGGTAGAATGCTGTGGCATCACAACTCACAATAACCTCAAACTCTTGGGCTTAAGCAATTCTCTTGCTTTAGCCTCCCAAGTAACTGGGACTATAGGCACCTGCCACAATGCCTGGCTGTTTTTTGGTTGCATGATGAGCAGGCCTGGGGCCAGGTTCGAACCTACCACCCTAGGTGTATGTGGCCTGCAACCTGCTGGCTGAGCTATGGGCATGCCTTTCACCTTTCTTCTTTAATCTTAGGTATAAGACATGATGAAGGTTATTAAAAATATATCCAAAAGGCAACCCAAACTAGACAAATAGTCAAAGTTGTGTTATTGGCTTACTCTTATTATGAATATACAGGAAAGCCTGAAGGTACCTGCATATATAACACCCAATATCAGATATGTGTGCTCCCCAGTGGGCCAGCTGTTTGCTACAATCCTTCTGAACCCCCAGAGCAAAGTGAATTTGCTATGTGGTATACTGAAAGACAATAACCTGAGTTATAACAGAAGAAATACCCAAACAAGTAAAAAAAACATTAATAACAATTTTGTAATATATACAGACATTTGTCTTTTAATATCTTCAATAATAATTACAAGGTTTCCATGTAGAAATACTAAATATTTCTGAATAATTATTTCTACATATTTCATATTTTGTGTTGTCATGTTGACCTTAATTCTCTGATTGTTAATGGTATACAATGGATATTTGTATATTGAAATTTAATCCACAAAAAAATAAAAATAGCAATGGATAAGTAAAATAAAATAAAAGTAAATAAGAAAGCAAATGAGACTTTGTTAAGTTACAGCATTTCTGTACACCAAAAGAAATAATCAATAGAATGAATATGCATCCTGTGGAATGGGAGAAAATATTGGCACCCTATAAATCCATAGAAACTAATATCCAGAATTTACAAGGAACTCAAACAATTTGACAACAAAACCATAAATAACTATATTAAAAAGTGGACTAAGGCTATGAATAAATTTTTTAAGGAATACAAATGTTTGATAAGCATGAACAATTTCTCAACATTGCTAATTAACAAAGAAATGAAAATTAAAACTACAGTGATGAAATGTTATCTTTCACCAATCACAATGACTATTATTAAAAAGAAAAAAATAACATGTAGGTGAAAATGGAAATAAAAGGGAATTCTAATATGTTGATGGTGGGAATGTAAAACAGTATGAATATTTCTCAAAGAACTTAAAATAGAACTGTCATATGATCCAGCAATCCCAGTACTGAGTATCTACATAAAGGAGAAAAAATTCAGTATATTAAAACATACATGAACTTGTATGTTTATAACATCAATATTCATAATAGCAAAAATGTAGAATCAACCTAAGTGCTCATCAATGGAGGGCTAGATAAAGAATACATGGCATGTATACACAATGTAATGGAATGCTACTTTGCCATAAAAAAAAATCTTTTGTTTTGCAGAAAAATGGATGGAACTGTCGGCCTTTATCTAAAATGAAACAACTAGACACAAACAGTCAAATATTGCATGTCCTCACAAGTGGGAGTTAAATAATAAATTCTGGAAGCAGAAGTTTACTATTGGACAATGCAGATTCAGAGGGCTGAGGATAAGGAAGCAAAGTAGGTGATAGGACATTGCTTAATGATTATGATGTACATAGCTTCAGTGATAAATGCCCTGAAGGCCCTGAACTCACTGCAATGTGGTGTATTAATGTGCCAAATTTGTACTTTCACCTCATGAATAAATATAAAAATATACAAAATATACATTTAAAAGAACCTATGTAAGAATGGAAAATTTTAATGCCACAAATATGATTAAAAGTATCTGACAAGATGCTATGCTTTCAATTAACGCTGATGTATAAGGTTACTTCAGGAATGGATAAGTGTGGAAGGAGTTTCCTGTACAAAGAAAATATGCAAATAATTAAAGAAAGTTTTCTTTTTCTGTTTTGTTTTGTTTGTTTTGCTGGTATTATGCTCTTTTTTTTTTTCTTTTGATGTTTTAACTCTTTACACTCAAAGAAATTTTGGTCAAATATTCACCACCCATATACTAAGGAAGTAACCACATATAGCAATGAATAGAGTATTTACAAACGTGGTTGACAAAGTCACTCAACAAAAAAGTATTACTATAACCTTCCACAAAAACAACAATAAAGGGAGGAGCCAAGATGGCAATCTGTAGCCAGCTTTCTGCAGAGGTTCCTGTCCAGAAGGAGAGTTAAAGGACAGAAACTCAGTAAGAAAGCTGATGGTTTGGATCTGAGTCAAAAGAAAATGTCAAAGAGAACATATCAACCCTGCTGGGGCGACCTGAGACCCCGAGGACACACACAAAAAAGGTACAGAGCACACCACCAAGCGGATGGGAGTTCCCCTCCCCCATTAGAGTGGCTGGCAGTATACTCCATACCTCCATACAAACAAGTGAGCAGAGTTCAGATGTCCTCCCACTCTATCCTATGGGAGAGACCCTCTAAAAACCAGACCTCCTTCCCCTACTAGGGTGCGGCATCGCTCTCTAGCCAGGCATAAAACTATATATACACTCTACCTGCAAGTTGGAGTTCCTGGTATTCCTCTCCACTCTCACACCGAGGTCTAGAGGCCTGTCCCCCACAGATTCCAGATTCTTAGAGATTTTCTCAAGGGGTGTGGACAAGGCACAGACTGTTGCTGATCAATGCTGATTTTCCAGCTCAGGAGTGGTGAGAGGGGAGTGAGCCGAGAGGAGACCCTGCTAAAAAGAGGGTCTCCTGAGGCATGAAACAGCAGCTAGCTCCAGGAACAAAAGCAGGAGAGCTGCACACCTGGGAATGTGTTGAGGAGACACTCCCAGTCTTCTGGGTGGCCAGGGGAAGGGCAGCTTCTCCAGTGGTAGCCACCTGCAGAGCAGACTGGCAACCAAGGCACGTGAAGGATATGCCTGAGGCAGTACCGGCCAGGACAGAGCACAGGGATTAGAATACTCACAGAAAGGATGCTTTGCTTATCTTCAGACTAACCTGGCCCTCAGGGGATGAAAGCTGAGACAAAGGGCTAGAACTCACAGACTAAGACAGACCTATTTGTAGTCCCAGTCTGATCAGGAAAAATAGCCTTGACAGAAATAAATTCTGTGAACTTGTTCCATTCCAGCAGCAACATCAATCAGGGACAGGGCTGGAACTGAGTGAATCGTCCCAGCCCCTATCAAGTACCCAGGTTGTCAGGCCTCACCTCCCCCCTGCCAAACAGTGGCATGGAGTAGCAGATTGGTTGTGAGAGCCACAGACCTCACTGTGACCCAGTCAGGCGCAAACCTCTGAAGCATCTGCTCATTGGAGGAAACTGGATCACAACTGTTACTACCAACTGGGTGTGACAGAGGGGCAAGGTGGAGAAGGAGGTATCAACCTTCCCAGACTAGTCTACTTGCTGCGGGGGGGGGGGGTGCGCCCTCCTGAGCTCACAGAGCACCAGAGTGAATTATACTAGAGCTTCCAGCAGATCCCTGCTATCTAGTTGCCAGAGACTTTTTAACTCTTCCATTTGAGATGGGTGCTGGCTAGGACAATTGATTGGGACCTCTTCAACAGGGCTAATCACCCGAGGACTTTCCAAAGTGATATCGTGGGTGTGTGGTAGTTGGAAGGTTTGATTTGGCTTTTTCAAATGGTTTCTGTGGGCAGTGCGGTGACTTAACTGCTGGTATGCCTTCCCAGCTCAGATTTCAATCCAGGGTAACAGATTCTCTAGGGTAAGACAAAGACCAGCTGAAAAAAAAGACAGAGCCACTTAACCCTACCACACCAAGAAGGTCCCCAGTTTCTCAAGCAGTAGCTCTTTACGAGTCCTTGGCAAAAATCTAGGGGAAAAGGTACAGATGCCAGTCCAAGCTTTTAAGCAAAGGACTGGTCAATCACTACTCCTAGAACTCCCAGCCCAAATTGTCCTTATCTACACATCCAGCCAAACAGTGTAAAATTAATGATGGGCTGGAATCAACAGAAAAGTTCTGGAAACATGAACAACCAAACTAGGTCAACCCCCACAAGATATAATTTGGCAGACACAAGTGAGGATCCTATGCATAAACAGATGGCTGAGATGTCAGAAATCAAATTCAGAATTTGGATTGCAAACAAGATCAATAAAATAGAGGAAAAGTTGGATTGAGAAATTCAGGGTGCATTTCAAAAATTATCTCAAGAATTCAAGGATTTCAAAGACCAAATGGCCAAAGATTTGGACACATTGAGACAAGAAATTACAGCCCTCAAAGATCTGAGAAGCAAAGTAGAATCCCTCAGGAACAGAATGGAGCAAGCAGAAGAAAGGATTTCTGACATGGAAGACAAAGCTATTGAACACTCCCAAACCAACAAAGAGATAGAGAAACGGAAGGTAAAATCAGATCATTCTCTCAGGCAGCTCTGGGATAAGTCAAAGAAAACCACCATCCACATTATAGGGATACCTGAAAACAATGAAGTGGCGTCACAAGGCACAGAGTCTCTTCTCTGTGCGATTATGAAAGAGAATTTTCCAAACATGCCGAGAGAGTCTGAAATTCAGATAGCAGACAATTTCAGAACCCCAGCACGATTCAACCCAAATAAAACATTCCCCAGACACATCATAATTAAGTTCACTAAAGTTAATATGAAGGAGAAAATTTTGAAAGCAACCAGACGCTAGAAATCTATAACCTACAAGGGGAAGAATATTAGAATAACTGCAGATCTCTCTGATCAAACCTTTCAAGTGAGAAGAGAATGGACATTGGCTTTTAATCTCCTAAAACAAAATAACTTTCAACCCAGGAT